>JAMKCH010048427.1:0-83489 GCA_023653785.1 Ophioderma brevispina
ATTAAAGGTGCAACGAGAGATTTTTACGCACCCCAATATTGTGTCATAATAGTAATTTCCTATAGATTAGACACTCAATAGATTTCTTTCCTTGTATTTTGGCTGCAGAAATGTCTTAAAAGAGAGGAAAAGGGTGATTTTGATTTGCTTATATTTCAATATAAAACATAGGCTGAATTTCGTATTTGCTCCTATACAAAATTAGAAATTTCACAATTTTTGTACCAAAGAAACATTTCTCAGCTTAATCCTTTCAGATGGGGATATTTTTGATGGAAAGCCTTACATCAGGGCAAAAATCAGTGCTTTCGAACTTTTTAGGTACACATGATATTTGAAATCTCTCGTTGCACCTTTAATCCTCTAGAGTGAAATATAATGTCTTTATAGGAGTCAATTTCAGGTGACAGTGATGACAAGCTTGTACTTAAACAGTACGCTGTCTTGCAAAGCCTTTGAGAAGCGTTTGTAGATAGCAAAACGACATTGACCTTAGAAGATTAAGAACACGACATGTCCAAGAAGATAATAGTGATGGCAAAGTGTACCATTTAAGAGTATGTTTAAGGACATTTAAGAAAGGATTTTAAAAAAGATTACGCTAGTTTAGTAAACTCTTTGGGACATATCATTGCAATGTGTGCATACTCCCCAAATACGAAAAATTAAAGAAAAGTGTAACACATTGTGTTGAAATTCAAGATTGAATATTAAGATTGAATGCAAATGCAACAGATAAAACAATTTAAAAAAATCACAAAAACAAAAGCAAGGTTATATGCTAATCCATAGTAAAGAGCACTCGAACGATAACGACTTAATTACAAATCATTTTCAGAATAATAAGCTTTATTTCATACAATCCAATACGTTTTATTGGCAGTGCCATGATGAATTAAAGGGATAAATAGCGTTAATGTGAGAGGATGATAATGTGGAAATTTATTTATATTACCTTATAAATCAAGGACAAGTATGTGCAATTCTTTTTGCCTGGAAAGGCTTTTTTGATCTCAAGTCTGAATTTTTATATGCACCAATGAAAATCCTATGAAAGTATAAAATGTACTGTTTTTTTAAGCCAACCACTTGGTTATGTTAGCACACCCATGTCAGTAAAACTGAAAAAAACAAACATGCCTTAGAAAATAGTCCCTTAATGGGACAATAAATATCTACACATTGGCAACGTGACCATAATATTGTCGATTTTTCAACGGTTTACGAAAATATTCCATAAGTAAATTAATACACAAACTAAATTAATACATAAAGGTGGGTGAATCGATCATGGTCCGATTTGCCATGTTTTCTTCCTTCCTTCATACGGAGCATTCTCACCTAGCAATTTTGAGTTATCGGTACATACCCTTTCTTTATAACCAAAAATGTGCACTAAATTGGCCCGTAGGATAGTTTGTGTCGACAGCATTTGGAGACGTTTTTGTTCATAATATCAATGGAAACATTTCTTGGGCCATTTCTTTCTTCTGATACTAAAATACCAATTTTGTTGAAATAAAGTGGGGCGAGATTGTCAATCGGGTAACCGACCTTTTTAAATGAAACTATTCAAGGAGGTCAGCTCTCTTCTTTGTTACATAAACGTAGCGTCGCGGTTGCCAAACTATATATGACGCTACACAATTTCTATGGGTGGGGTGAATAATCATGCATAAATGATGTACATGTATAAGAGGAATAGCTGGAAATGGAAAGATTAGGTGCTGATCAGAATATTTTGCCTAATGCATCTACCCAACTTACCTACGTTGTTATCTACCTACCAAAATACTTGTCCATGTAACCAATTACGTATTCTGTCCTGATTCTTACTGACCAACCCAATCTACGTATGCCTAAGTTACCTATTCAGTCACACACACACCACATAGAACGGTCTAGCCTAAACGTTAGTACCCACCAACCATTTATATAAATGTCGGCACGGCTATTTATTTTGAAATTGTTCATTTTGTATAAAAATCACATTTTAATCGATTGTCATAAACACGTTTCTCCTCAGCAAATTACACCCACTCAAACTCACCCCCTAGTAACCACTTCCTTTATTCATATAATTTTTCATACTCCATCGGTGTTTTTATTGTAGCTTTCCCTGTGCAGACACATATCAACATCTTTTAAAGTTGTTTCGACTGATGGCCAAACGGCGGTAAAATGCATTTGACCTTGTCAGTTGACTTTTAAAAAGTGTAATTCACAAAATGCTTAAATTTATTTCTAGGCATATTATCTATTGATTCCAAATTGGAGCATTTTGAGATAGGAAAGGGGAATATTTCACAAGGGGTAAAGGGGATAAATGTTTTATAGGGGTTAAAAAGTGTATAGACACGTTCCTCATTCTATGGATTAAAAAAAGTTATAGTTTCAATACCTAGGACAATTACTTTTACAACACAATAGGCTTCTTAGACTGGTTCCATTTCTCAAACGTAACTAGTCGAAGGCATTTTTGAGTAAAAGCATTGAGAATAGTGTTTTCTATAGGCAAATTTTAGCTGATTCCAAATCTTCCGGGTCCCAAGCTATTTTTAGGGGAAGTGTGCTTAATTTGCATAAAATAAAATGGCCGCCATTTTAACACATTTTTTTGGTACATAACTCAAGATTTAAGCTTGTAAAGACTTCATTCTTTGTGTCTATACATGATGTTTTCAGAGTTGTCAGAGAACACAACTATATCAAATCAGTTAAGGTATTATGCCATATATTGAAAATTATTTGGCATAAATTTAAAATGGCAGCCAGTTTGAATTTTTTTATGCACCAATTCACTGTCACAGACCTCATGCTCTCTAAGGTCATGCGCATGAGTTGGGGAGTCACAATGTGATTAAATGCCTTGAACTACCAAAAGTACACGCTTTTCACCTTGGAGTAGTCACACTTGTTTTTGAGATACCTATAAACTATATATTGTTGTAAGCTCCAATGTAAGGAAGACAATATGCAACTTGTAGTGGCCCAATACGGGGCCCCACAGGTGTCATAGGTGGAAAAGTGAAATTTTGATGTAAAACGTGTCTAATTATTTGTTACCTTCAATTATCATCATAGTTTAAACTGTACGTTATATGAGTCAAAATGATGCCAACATAATAACAACAAAACGAGATTTATTTATCTTCATACATGGCAGGGACAAAGATATAAACAAATAAATGCAAAAGCCCCCGAATATAAAAAATCTCTATACTTTAACACATGCCTCATCCCGTTAGGCACCGCTCATCCGTAGGCACGTCATCCGTAGGCACCATCCTCTCTGACCCCGACTGACTCAAATTACGACAACTCAAAAGTAAAAAAATAGTCAAAAATTGAATCTGGCTACCATATCAAACTAGATAAATTCCCTTTCAAAATGAATAAAATAATCGGCTGAATACCTAACTTGGTCTTAGCTCAAATACAATTTTAAAAATATTTGTGAAAATGTAACTCCACCCTCAGTTTGTATACGCCAACTCATGGCGCATGACCATAACTAATGATCTAATTTAATAATCCCTGACCCTGAACATTGTATTGTTTAATGCCTCCAGTTTTCCTGATTAACTTTTAAAAATATTATTTCTCATTTTATTGAGAAGAGATGTCTCACGGGAAGCACTTTGTTACCTAAAAGAGAGAAAAAAAATAAAAAAATTAAAAACTGTTAAAAAAATGTCCGGAAATTTACGGATTTCTGGCCAATTAAACGGAACTTTGACAGTATTTTTACAGAATTGTCGCATTTTTATGGAAAAAAAATATGTATTTTACAGATTTTTTCCATAATTTAAAATTACGGAACCAAAAACAAAAGTCCGGAATCTGCTGCGAATGTTGGAATATTTCCGTAATTAACATTTTTTCTCGTATTTTTTATTTAAATGTTTTTTTTTTTATTTTATTGTTTCTTAAACAGATTTTCCGTAAATTTACGGAAAATCTGTTTTCTTAATTGTACGGAAAGTTTTTAACAGTGTAGTTTGTTTTTGCAATGCAACCTGTTTTAATTGGCACACTAAAGGGAAGTTGGGAATTCCCAACTTCCCTTAGGAACTGTTTATGTTTTGTAAGATCACAACATTGTAAGATCAGGGAATTTTCCCCACAAAGATTATATATGGAATGATTTGATTCAGGTTATGTTTAATTCATGAGAATGATGTACGATTATTGTTAGAAAGGGGAACTATCTGTGGTAGTTTAATTCTAATCACTGGAAGGACTCTCGTCCAGCATCCACTACTAACAGTAAGCTAGAGATAGCTATTTTTACTCTGCCTTGAGGCGCATCATCAAGTAACCCTATGCCCGGATATATTATTGTCCATGGACGAGAGTTTCTGTAATTTTCTCCTGTCGTCTTTGAAGCCAAAGTGCTGGGAAGCAAATAAGGTTCAAATTGTGGACAATGTAACATCGTGGTGAGTATCTTGGACTGATATACTGTTGATTTATTATCGTTGAGGCACTTCATTTTACCTTGGTCGTCTTGAACTGCTGGACCAAAGTTTACCTTCATGACTAAGAAGATTCCATTGGAATATTACCGAGGATTTAATAATTGTGACTTTGCATGCTGTCATGTTGGAGGTCTTCGCTGTGAGGACATGTCAACGTTGAACGGTCAACACTTTCTTGTGGAGTAATGGACATCTTGTTTACAATTAAGTATACTTGTAATCTAATATTGGTGTAATTTTTATGTCAAAGTTGTTTTGGACATAACAAATTCCCTTGAACCAATTACAAATCTTAAAATCTGTTATAGACACTTCAGATACATTTGTGACAAGCCCTCGTTATTAGTGTGTGAAAGGTATTTCTGACCCCTTAGATGTCTACGAGACGTCATAACAGAATAGACACAAGAATCAAGTACAAGCCTTAAATCTGAGTTTTTGTTTTAGTTCTGACAAAAATGTCAAAATGGGGCAGCCCATTTTGAAATTTTCCGAAGTTGACCTAAAGGGCTATAACAATGAATCCTATTGTTCCTTGACCCTGTAAACTTTGTATAGACACAAATAAGTCATTACACCGTAATCTTGATTTCTGGTACAAAAAAACGTTAAATGACGGCCATTTTGAATTTATGCGAATTAGGGCACCTTTAACCTCTCAAAATTCAGCTGGGGACCAAACATTTGGATTAGCATAAAATTTTTCATCTAGAAAACACTAACCCAATCGCTTTACCCAAAACTAAAATGCCTTCGCCATGCTGTTAGAACACTTTTTTGAAGAAATGGAAACAGTCCTACTGTCTATGTTAATTTGTTGTTGACTTTTGGAGTATAATTAGGGAAATACCGATAGGGCCCACAGGGTCTATTGGGTATCAGCACTCTAAGCCTCTGCTAAATACTTTTGAGCTGATTAACAAAAATTAATCTAACTGTTGTAACATTCCCATCGAACAATTTGAAACCACTTTAAAAACAATCGTATCATTAGAAATATATACCCCATAATGACCTTGAACAGATTTTTGTGGCTGCGGCAAACACGAAGGTTGTATACTAGCAACTTTACC
Organism: Ophioderma brevispina; assembly: GCA_023653785.1. Classification (NCBI taxonomy): domain Eukaryota; kingdom Metazoa; phylum Echinodermata; class Ophiuroidea; order Amphilepidida; family Ophiodermatidae; genus Ophioderma; species Ophioderma brevispina. The sequence continues at coordinate 5,555 of JAMKCH010048427.1, forward strand.
TTTTTAATCCTAAGAAGAGAGGAACATTTCTATATCACCTTTTAACCCGTAAAAACAATTACCCTTCCCTATCTCAAAATTCAAAATGCTCAAGGATGACAAAGTTGCATCATTGAGATTTGGAACCAGCAGGTCAATGTTGCCTGGAAACCATCAAAACGTTTTGTGCAGACATCTTTTGCAATGTCATAATTGACTACTGCAAGACTAATGTTGTAAATTGTCCAATAACCCAGCGCGACCAACAATTTGACACGAACTGCTATCACTTTCTTTCTGATATCGAGCTGTTTGTTATCACGTGACACAGCTACATACCGGGTCTTCGTTATGTTGCAGCTCATTCAAATGTAAATTTCTGGTCTCAATCATCAGGTGTTCCAATATAAACAGCAGCCAATCTGTTGAGTTTGACACGGCCTGGTGTAAAACGCATACTTGCATAAGCTGCATAATCTGCATAATTGCATAGTTCCTAAGCTCATAGTGCACATCTGCATAAGCTGATAAGTGCATAGCTGTCAATAAGTGCATAATCTGCATAAGCTCATAAGTGCATAATCTGCATAATTGCATAATCTGCTAAGCTGTCATAAGCTGCATGCTGCATAAGTGCATAAGTGCATAATGCATAAGCTGCATAAGTTCATAAGTGCATAAGGCTGCATAAGTGCATAAGCTGTCCTATAAGGCGCATAATTGCATTTGGAGTGCATAAGCCTGCTAAGAGCATCAGCTTCTAAAGCTGCATAAGCTGCATATAAGTGCATAAGTGCATAATTTGCCATAAGTGCATAAATGCATAAGCTCACGATGTTAACATTGGTTATTTATTTCCAAAGTTGTCAAAATAATGGATTTTGAAACAAACGTGGACCTTTCGGGTAGTTCCCGGTGTTTTCGCTCCTTGTGTATCAGTGATTATTGAACATCGCCTGGAACCCAAATTGACTAGTTTTGTTTCAAAATATCAAAATTAATTATTTTAAAGAAAGGTGGACAGTTTGGATGATTGAACGATGGTTTTTGGATGTTTCCCAGGTTTTACCCTCTTTGTGTTTCACAACAACCCTTTAAACTTTTGGTAGTACAGCATTGCTTCCATCCCTATTACACTATTTTTTGTTTCAAATGGTCAAAATAATGCTTTTAGAAACAAAAGTGGACAGTTTTGATGTTCCCATATGGTGTTCCTGATGGTTCCGGCTGCGTTTGTGTTTCATGTTTGATTAAGAATTGCTGGACCCAAATCAAAATAGTCAATGTTGGATTGAAATAAATGAAAAAATCGAAACAATTCGGGCAAAATAATTCAAATTATATAATGAAATGGTGTGTGAAAAGTTTTTTGATAAGTGGCGTAAAATTTGGGCGGCCCAAATTGTTTTGCAATGCCGTGTGGTGAGAATATAGTGCTCCGGGTCACCGTCCGGGAACATTGGTGAACAGATTGTTCCGTTTCCCACCAGGGGAGACAATATCTAGATTAAATTTTAACTAATGTCATGAAGCTCTACCACCCTTGAAAAACATCTGCTCTTGTTAAAGAGACCAGTGTGTATCATTGTGAAACCAATTAAATCAATACCATGCATCTTTTCGAGAGTTTCTGTCCGACCACTTAGGGACTCGTGTATAAGACTTTTGGTCAATTGATCACTCTGGAGGATTGGAGAAGTTTTTTTAAGACCAGTAGAAGGATGGAGTCAAATGGCTAGTAACTTGAATATGTTAAGGTAATATGTTTCCCATTTTCGTTGTAAAATTGTCACTTGCAAAAAGACTGATATGGCATGATGAATAATTCAATCGCAAGAGTGAACAACGTTAGAAGGCATTCAAGCAGGGGTGTGGGGATTTGAAGAATGAAACTATGGTTGCTACTGAAATTAAAGAAGCGAAACACGACTTCTTGAGATAACATAATGGTCTTAAGAAACCATGAAATGGCAGAAACATATTAAATCTAACTGGTTATAAAATAAAACGAAACCAGTGGAGATTCCGGGCTGTGGATTGCGATCCCTCTCACCAAAATCTTTTAAATACTGCCGCCACGAGGGGTGTTCCATCATGTTGAAACGCGGCCATATTCCGGTTTCCGAAAGTTTCCAAAGCCATGCACCCCACGATCTACGGCCTATAGCACTTTCTCCAATCTTGGGCGAATTTTTGGATCGTTCCTCGCTAGGTGGCTTAGGGACGATTTTCAGTCGGAATTAGACCCGCAACAGTATGGTAACGTGAATGGGATCTCTACCACTCATTACTGGGGTAATATGCTAATATACCCTAAAAGACCTTGAGTCTCCTGGAACATTCACTACTCTGTGTGCTATTGACTTTACGAAAGATCGTTGATTCTGGTGGAAAGTCATCTATAATACCAACAATTAGCAGCTTTCTCTCGGACCGTAACCAGTGCGTTAAATTGCAGGGCCAGCTATCTAACCCTAGGACCATAATTTGCAGCGTACCACAAGGTACTAAATGTGGTCCTATTATCTTTACGATTGTTGTCAACGATGCAGCCGTTGGTGGAAAAGGCAGAAAAGCAGAATGGGCAGAAAAGCAGAATGGTGGAAAAGGCAGAAAAGCAGAATAGCAGAAAAGCAGAATGGTGGAAAAGGCAGAATAGCAGAATGAGCAGAAAAGGCAGAAAAGCAGAATGGGCAGAAAAGCAGAATGGTGGAAAAGGCAGAATAGCAGAATGAGCAGAAAAGGCAGAAAAGCAGAATGGGCAGAAAAGCAGAATAGCAGAAAAGCAGAATGGTGGAAAAGGCAGAATAGCAGAAAAGCAGAATGGTGGAAAAGGCAGAAAGTAGAATGGGGGTGGAGAGGGCAGAATAGCTCTTTCTTTCTTTCTTTTCTTTCTTTCTTTCTTTCTTTTCTTTCTTTCTTTCTTTCTTTCTTTCGCTCTTTCTTTTCTTTCTTTCGCTCTTTCTTTCTTTTGCTCTTTTGCTCTTTCGCTCTTTCACTCTTTCTTTCTTTTGCTCTTTCGCTCTTTCTTTCTTTTGCTCTTTCGCTCTTTCTTTCTTTTGCTCTTTCGCTCTTTCTTTCTTTCTTTCGCTCTTTTCTTCTTTCTTTCTTTCGCTCTTTCGCTCGCTCTTTCTCTCTTTCTCTCTTTCGCTCTTTCGCTCGCTCTTTCGCTCGCTCTTTCTCTCTTTCGCTCTTTCGCTCGCTCTTTCGCTCGCTCTTTCGCTCTTTCGCTCGCTCTTTCGCTCGCTCTTTCGCTCGCTCTTTCGCTCGCTCTTTCGCTCGCTCTTTCTTTCTTTCTTTCTTTTCTTTCTTTCTCCCTCCCCCTCCCTCACTCCCTCCCTCCCTCCTCCCCGGGATGTGTTTTATACACAACAGAAAATTTGCAGACGCACTAAATAGGACCAACAGACCAACTGACAGGGACCACGACGACTCAAATAAATAAATAAATAAAAATAAATAAATAAATAACACCCACACAACCAAGTGATATTATAGTCATATACTCATAGTTATAATTATAACTTTGAAAAACGCAAGACGAGTCCGAAATATTGGTTTTGTTTCTGAAATTTAATTCTGCATACAATTTAGAAAAAAAGGAAATACAACTCCGGGGGGCACTTGTATTCAAAGGTGGATATGATGCGTGAACATGGACTTCCGAAATGCACCCTTAGTATTTCCAACCTACTAAACTACCCTAACAAGTATTTTTGTCAGTTTTGCTAGAAAAGTAAGCCATGCATTGTGTTGTTATCCTAATATAGCCTATACCCTAAGATTATCTTGCTTTGGTTAATACTTCGATTTACAGTATTTTTTATTTGATGGATTTTTGGTCTCTGCTTAAAAGCTGACTCAGAGAAAATTCCGGATCCGGAATGTTTTGTTTTATACCCGCTATCCTATGGCACATAATACTTCACATGTTTACTGCATCAAAACGAAAGATCGAATTCGTCTCAAACTTTGGCATTGTGCTTTTAGATTACTATCTTTCGTTATAGTTAACTATTTAATTTTACAACCAAAATTATATTTTTGAACTCCTGAGTGCCTTTAAGCGTTTTGATTAATGCCTTAAACTGTACATCGCCGAAATTTCAGGGTTAAGAAAAAAACATACCCTTTTTTCCATATTTTGTGTTTTTGACACCCTAAACAATGTACGCGCGTACACCGCCGGTTGGTAAAAAATAGAAAAAGAAAAAACAAGTTTTCTGTTGGTTCTCTTTCAGTAGGATGACCGCTATACGTTTGAAGTTCCATCAGTGACAAGATGGGGCTTTCTGTGAGCAGCATAAAAATAGAATAGGGGGGTCATTCCGGACAATTTATTAAAATGGGAGGCATCAACTGAGAGTAAAAAGGGGGGTCTTTCAGTGACAGGTTTTAAAATAAAAGGGGGTCTTCAGGACAGAGAGATTTTGAGGCACCTAAATCCTTGTATCATAATAGTAGATTTCGCCCGGGGGGCACTTGTATTCAAAGGTGGATATGATGCGTGAACATGGACTTTCAAAATGCACCCTAAACACGTAGTTCCGACTAAAAAACAAGCTAAAACATACCACAAGTATTTTTAGTTTGTTTATTACCCTCAACAATAAGCAATGCTTGCATCGTAAATATACCTTTATTATCTTGCTTTGCTTTACTTCCCAAGTTTCAATTACAATATTTTGGATGATTTTGATCCCTGCTTAATGAGATAAACCGGACAATTTCAGGGTAAGAAAAAAACATACCCTTTTTTCCATATTTTGTGTTTTTGACACCCTAACAATGTACGCGCGTACATCGCTGATGGAAAAAAGACACCCTTTTTACGCGTTTCTTGTTCACGCATCATATCCCACCTTTGAATACAAGTGCCCCCCCCCGGTAGATTTCATATAGATTGACACTCAATCGATTTCGTACCTTGACTTTGGCTACAGAAATGTCTTAAAAGATAGAAAAAGGTGAATTTGATTTGCTTATATTTCAATATAAAATATAGGCTGAATTTTGTATTTGCTCCTATACGAAATTAGAAATTTCACATTTTTTCAACTCAACCTTCAGATGGGGATATTTGATGGAAGCTAAACATCAGGGTAAAATCTTCCTTTAGTTTTAGGTACACCTGAATATGAAATCTCCGTTACACTAAAAAAGGCGGTCTTTTCAGTGATAGCAGGTTTAACACGGTGTTCAATAGTGCCACACATCCCCGTCACCAATTTTTATGGAGTGCCCCCCCCCCCCCCTCCCCCGGAAGAATCCTCATGTCGGTCTTTCAAGACAAAATCTATTAAAACCCTAATATAATAGGTCTAAAACCGGGAGTGATTTCCGCCTTTCCTGCCACAAACTGCAGAATAAGGAGAAACCAAAAGTATGAAAACCCGAAACTCGATCAGACATCAAGATATAAAATGTGAAAGCGAATGTAAAACTCGAAGAATCGATACTCACTGGCACGCAACACTCAGAGACACTCGCTCAACACGTTGCGTATTATTCTGCATTTTGCCGGAGCTGTTGCGCCAAAAAAAAACTACGATGTCGCAAGGGTTCATTTTTTTCAAGAAAAAATAAGGATTTTCGCATGAATTTCTCAAATTGACCCCATGATTTTTTTGTTTTATTAACATGAGTGCGCAACTAAAGGAAAGGAGGAGATCAACAACAAAATCACAACAAAAATCTGGCTATAAATTTTAGCTATAACACCAAAAATATCCTCGAAAAAAATGATTTTTCGATAGACTTATGCTAGTTAACTTTTTGGCGAAAAATCATAAATGTGTATTTAATTATGGTTTTCACTCAAAAAGAGTGACATCGGTGACCCCCAGCGGTGCCCCAAGATTTTTCTTGAATTTTTCGCTCATTCGATTGAAAAAACCGTATTTATGCGAGGTTGAAAAGGAAAATTATTGCGGGAATTTTATTCCATCTATTTGATAGTGCATCCAGTGGCGTAACGGGGGTGGTTCACGAACCTGAAAAGGTGGTACGGGTAGGCCTATATTGCGGTCCTCTGGTGGGTAAACCCACCCGAGTTACCCAAAAACGCCGAGACCTGCGGCAGGGTCTCGAGACTTGGAATATAGGGTTATGAATTTCAAACCTTATAGCTCTGTCAGTATCACATAGGGTATCAAATCACTTTCAGTTTCAGATAACGTATAAACTCAGCTGGATCTGTTACAATGATGATTTTGATGTTGAAATCAGGCTCAAAACAGAATAAAAAACTCATAAAAAGTTCATTAAATAGCCAGTGTGAAATGGTAATAATTTACTTGGCCACTGGTCTCGGATAGGGTGCTTGCGAATAGGTCTGGTCTCGGATAGGGTAATCAATTTTTGAACAGAAGGATCTGGTCTCAGATAGGGTACCACTTCATTGTTTCTGTCTCAAATAGGGTACACTGCCGGAACCCTGGAATCGGGTGGTTACCCGGGCTCATGTACGGTGACCCCCCCCCCCCCCCGATCCCCTTTTCAGGCGTCTACGGCCCGGCAGTTCACAAGGGTCCCATTTGAGCATGTTTAGTTCAAAAGACCCATTCACGCAGCCCATTTTGATTTCAACTATCTTGTGCCTAATTTTGAACAAAATCAGGGGCGTATCCAGGATGGAATACCAACCGGGGGGCCAAAACATGAGGATGAACTTTTTTGGCGCCCCGCGCCCCTGTGGAAAATTTTGAAATGGGCGCCATTCCACGTAGGAGTGACTTATAAAACAAAGGACCGCAAGACCCAAAACAAAGACCCCAAGACCATCAACTATAAAACAAAGACCTCCTAAACTATAAAACAAAAGGACCCACCTAACTATAAAACAAGACCCGCCTTCAACTATGAACAAAGACCCACTCAATTAAAACAAAGAACCATCAACTATAAAACAAAGACCCCCTCAAAGATTATAAAACCAAAGACCCACCTAACTATATAACAAAAACCCCCTCAATATAACAACAAAAGACCCCTCAATATAAAACAACGAACCCTCAACTATAAACAACACCCCTCAACTATAAAACAAAGAACCACATAATAAAAACCAACGACCCCCTCACATATAAAACAAAGACCCCTCAACTATAAAACAAAGACCCCCTAAACTATAAAACAAAGACCCCTCAACTATTAAAACAAAGACACCCTCAACTATAAAACGACCCCCTCAACTATTCAACTATAAAACAAAGACCCCTCAACATAAAACAAAGACCCCTCAACTATAAAACAAAAGATCCCTCAATTATAAAATAAAGACCACAACTATAAAACAAAGACCCCTCAACTATAAAACAAAAGACCCCTCAACTATAAAACAAAGACCCACCTAACTATAAAACAAGAACCCCTCAAAATATTAAAACAAAGGACCCCCTCAAGTATAAAACAAAGACCCCCCAACTATAAAACAAAGACAAAAAACCAAAGGTTTCAAAAAAACAAAATCCCCTCAACTATAAAAAAAAAGACCCCCCTCAACTATAAAACAAAGACCCCTCAAACTACAAAACAAAGACCCCTCAAAACCAGACCGCTTAGATAATTTTGATTTTTGATCAGGCAGAGCTTGGGCACTTTAAATTGCCCCGAATATGCCGAAAAATAAATATATGTGAAAATATACGTCCAATCCAGTTGGCGTTAAGCCGGGGGCACCCCCCCCCCCCCCCCAACTGTGATGTTCCGTCAGTACATAACGGTCCGCGGTACCAAGGTCACCCGGTCGTTACCTTTGTCTAAAAATCTTGTAAGCTGTTGTTTTGAGAGCTAGGTGTGATATGAAATACAGAGAGGTCCATAACAAATGGTTACTGCTTGATTGGTCAATAGGCTACTACTACCTACTCCCGGGGGGGGGGGGGCCGGCAGTGGCTGGCACCAGGACTCTTTTTCTGGGGGGGCAAAAACGGGGGGGGCAAAGGAATCTTGGGGGGGCAAAAAGTGAATGAAATTCTGTGGGGCAAAATATGAAAAATTTGGAAATTTTTCACCAATTTTTGGCCCCAAAATCGCTGATTTTTGCCCACAAATCACTGAATTTGGGGAAATTTGCCCGCGAAATCCTTCATTTTTCTTTAGACCAGGGGGTCAACTGGGGGGGCAAGGGCAAGAAAAAACTTTTTTTCAACTGGGGGGGGGGCAATTGCCCCCCATGCCCCCCCTGGCGCCGCCACTGGGGGGGCGGGTCTGGGGTTTTGGTCGGGTACCCCTGCTAGTTCCAAAAAAGAGGGACTACTGCAAATGCGGGACTACAGATAGGGGTATCAAATTCACATAATCAAGTTCTAGTCCCGCTAGGGTATCAAATCAGTTGTGATGTGATGGTTCAATGATACAAAATAGGAAAAATTAACCTACATATGTTCAAAAATAAAAACCCAAATTGTAATGGTTCTTGCAGTAGCACACGGTGTCATTTTCTTGTATATTTTAAAGGTATATCTTTTATTCACGCATATAGAACAGGTCCGACAGGGTATTAATTTCCTTGACAAATTGGTCCCGTAGGGGTGATTTTCACTGAAAACTCGCCAAAAAACTGGTCGTAGGGGTAATTTTCACTGAATGAAAATTGGTTCCCGTTAGGGGTCACCTTACCTTCAGAACCCCTGGAACGAGCTGGGGACCCAACAAACCCTGAGAACCCCCCCCCCCCCGGGTACCTTGGCTTGTTGGGTGTGGCATTTGGACGGCGACGGTTTGAATTAATATAAAACGCGGGCCGAGGGAAAAATTTTGTTGGAACAATACAAGTGTCGGTACCCCTCCATTCACCAATCTGTGCCCCCTCGTCAAACAAAATCCTGGCGACGCCACTGAGGCGAGTTCGTTTTTTTTCTTTGGTTATCGTGTTTATTTTGAGTATCCAGGAGACATACCCCCGGGGGGCATTAAAACTGAGGAGAACTTTTGGCCCCGCCTGTGGAAGATTTTGAAATGGCCGCCATCCACGTAGGGTGACATAAAAAACAAAGCACGCAAAGACCCAAAACCAAAGACCCCAAGACCCCCTCAAAACTAGAAAACAAAGAACTCCTCAACTATAAAACAAAGACCACCTAACTATAAAACCAAGGACCCCCTCAACTATAAAAACAAGACCCAGCTCAACTATAAAACAAAGAACCCCCTCAACATAAAACCAAAGACCCCCTCAAGTATAAAAACAAAGACCACCTAACTATAAAACAAGACCCCTCAACTATAAAACAAAGACCCCTCAACTATGTAAAAAAAGGAACCCCTCAACGATAAAAAACAAAGGACCCCCTCAACTATAAAACAAGACCCACCTAACTATAAAAACAAAGGACCCCCTCAACTATAAAAACAAAGCCCCCCTAACTATAAAAACCAAGACCCCCTCAAACTATAAAACAAAGACCCCCTCAACATAAAACAAATACACCCTCAACTATAAAACAACGACCCCATCAACTATAAAACAAAGACACCCTCAACTATAAAACAAAGAACCCCTCAACTATAAAACAAAAATTCCCTCAATTATAAAAATAAGACCCCAAACTATAAAACCAAGACCCCTCAACTAATAAACAAACGGAACCCTCAAACTATAAAACAAAGACCCACCTAACTATAAAACAAGACCCCTCAACTATAAAACAAAGGACCCCCTCAAGTATAAACAAAGCCCCCTCAAACTATAAAACAAAGAACCCCCAACTATAAAACAAAGACCCCTCACTATAAAACCAAGACCCCCTCAACTATAAAACAAAGACCCCTCAACTACAAAAACAAAGGGACCCCTCAACAGGCACGTTAGATAATTTTGGATTTTTGATAGGCAGAGCTTGGTCAACTTTAACTTGCCCGAATATGCCGAAAATAAATGATATGTGAAAATTACCGTCAATCAGTGGCGCGTAGAAGGGGGCACCCCCCCCCAACGTGATTCCGTCGGTACATAACGGTCCGGTCGGTACCCCCGGCCCCCCGGTCGGTACCTTTGTCTAAAAAATCGTAAGCTGTTGTTTTTTGAGCGCTAGGTGCATGATATGAAATACAGGGAGTATAACAAATGGTTACTGCTTGATTGGTCAATAGGCCTACTACTAAACCTACTCCCGGGGGGGGGGGGCAAGAGTGGCGGCACCAGACCTTCTTTTTCGGGGGGGCAAACGGTTGGGGGAGCAACAAAGTGAAATCTTGCGGGGGCAAAAGTGGGATGAATCTGGGGTGGCAAAAATATGAAAAAATTTGGAAATTTTTTAAATTTTGGATTTTTTGGCCCAAAAGCGCTGATTTTTGGCCCCCAATCACTGAATTTGCGGGAATTTTGCCCGAATCCTTCATTTTTCTTTCGACCAGGGGGGCAACTGGGGGGGCAGAAAAAAATTTGGGGGTGGGGGGGCTTGCCCCCCCTGCCCCCCTGGCGCCGCCACTGGGGGGGGGGTCTTGGGTTTGGTAGGGTACCCATGCTCGTTCCAAAAAAAGATGGACTAGCTGCAAATGCGGATACCGCTGGGGTATCAAATCACAATAATCAAAATTCTAGTCCGCTAGGGGTATCAAATCAGTTGTGATTGTGATGGTTCAATGTATCAAATAGGGAAAAATTAAACCTAACCTATCAAAAATAACCCAAATGTGTAATTTTCTTGCCGTAGCACAACTGTGTAATTTTTCTTGTATATTTAAAGGTTCTCTTTATCACGCATATTAGAAAGGTTCCGGCAAGGGTATAATTTCCTGCCAAATTGGTCCGTTAGGGGTATATTGTCACTGAAAACTCTCGCCAAACACTGGTCCCGTTAGGGGTATATTTTCACTGAAAATTGGTCCGTTAGGGGTCACCTTCAGAACCCATGGAACGAGCATGGGTAATGGGTACCCAACAAACCCTGAGAACCCCCCCCCCCCCCGGTCCTTGGCTGTGATGTTGCTTTTTGGAGGCGAGGCGACGTAAAAGCGGGGCCGGGAAAAAAATTGTTTGTTGGGTAACAATACACGTGTCGGTACATTCACAGAAATCTTTGCCCCCTCGTCAACAAAATCCGGCTACGCACTGAGCAGAGTCGTGTTTTTTTCTTTTGTTTATCGTGTTATTTGAGTGTAAATGCTCCATTTTCATTATCCTTATCGTCAATGTGCTTTGCGCTTTTTGCGATGACTGAATTAGAATGTGAAACAATATTTTGCTTTTTGGCCGATGGTGATCCCCAAATCAGTTTTAACCACAGATGTGTATGGGCGGAGCGGACGAGGTCGAGTACAAACACGTGCGTGTATGTACTATGCAAATGAATCCCTGAGTATTGCCGCCAAAACAAGCTGTTTTGCGCAAGACGGTAAGGTGATCCACAAAATCAATCAGATACCACACGCTGCTCGTCCCATGGAGCGGAGGTGACGAGGTCGAGTACAAAACAAGTGCCAAACATGTGCTTGTATGTTCTGAAATGACTCCTGAGTACTTTTTGCGCCAAAACAAGCGGTTTTGGCGCCAAAATACGGTAAGATGATCCAAATCATTTTACGCACAGCTGTGTATGGAGCGGAGCTGACGAGGTCGAGTACAACACAGCTGGGGTGGACCATAGAGCGACGCCGCGCCGCGCCCGAGGGGTAAACATCTTCAAATTGGACAGAACCACTACTGGTTTGTTTCAAAAAACTGTTTTAGATAAAATGCCACATAACTATTAAAAAGCTTTGTTTACAGCTCAACACAGATTTTCAAGGATTGTCTTCAACTACTTTTGAAACTGTAATTCTGTTACTTAAGCGTGAAACTGCCTATTTAAATAATTATGCATTCAATCACATTCGAAACACTCGACACTACCATGCACATATCGTCGGAGCATCGAAAAAAAAAACTTGAAACTTGTGAGAAAATCAAATGGCGCCAAATCAAACAGCTTTTTTTTTCAGAGTTACGGTAGGGGCCTACCATGAAGCAGAAAGTTTGAAGAGAGAGAAGAGGAATACACGAGAAAAGGGTGGGTGTATCGCTTGATTTCGGGCATTGCTGCAAATAAATCCCCTAAAATTATCACTAATAAATGAATCCATCCCAAAATTAAAATTAAGGAGACGAGAAGGTGGTTTTGGCAGAATTTCATTTCTGAAGTAATAATGGGTAAGTATGCAAAGTATATGGATGGCGATGATGCAAGGAATTCAGAATGGGGTTGTGTCTTTTTTTATAGGTGAGGTCTTCGTTTTATTGTTGAGGGGGGTCTTTGTTTTTAGTGTAGGGGGGGGTATTTGTTTTATAGTTGAGGGGGTATTTGGTTTTATAGTTGAGGGGGGTCTGTGTTTTATTAGTTGAGGGGGGTCTTTGTTTTATAGTTAGGTGGGTCTGTGTTTTATAGTGACGGGTGGTTATTTGTTTTATTAGTTTGAGGGGGTATTTGTCTTATAGTGAGGGGGTCTTTGTTTTAGTTGAGGGGGGGTCTTTGTTTTAGAGTTGGGGGTCTTTGTTTTATAGTTGAGGGGGGGTCTTGTTTTTTATAGTTAGGGGGGTCCGTCTTGTTTTTATAGTTGAGGGGTCGTTGTTTATAGTTGAGGGGTCTTGTTTTATAGTTGAAGGGGGGGGGTCTTTGTTGATATGTGAGGGGGTTGTGGTTATAGTTGAGGGGGTCGTATTGTTTTATAGTGTGAGGGGGTCTTTGTTTTATAGGGAAGGGGGGTCTTTGTTTTTGATAGTGTAGGTGGGTATTGTTTTATAGTGGAAGGGGTTCTTTGTGGGTCTTTGTTTTATGTTGATGGGGGGTCTGGGTCTTTGTTTTTATAAGTTGAGGGGGAGTTCTTTGTTTTGTAGTTGAGGGGGATCTGTTTTATAGTTGAGGGGGTATTTGTTTTATAGTTAGGGGGGTCTTGGTTTTTTAAGTGAGGGGGTCTTTGGTTTGAGGGGGTCTTTGTTTATAGTTGAGGGGGGGTCTTGGTGAGAGTGAGGGGTGGTGGTAGTGGTTGATAGTTATGAGGGGTCTTTGGGTGGGAGAGGGGAGGGGGTCATTTTATGGGTTTTTTTAGTTGAGGGGGGTATTGTTTTATGAGGTGAGGGGATCTTGTGTTTATAGTGGAGGGGGGGGGGGTTTTGTTTTATAATTGGGGGGGGGGTCGTTGTTTTATAGTGAGGGGGGGGTCTTGTTTTAAGTTAGTGGGTCTTTGTTTTATAGTTGGGGCGGTCTTTGTTTTATAGTTGAGGGGGTCCTTTTTTTAAGTGAGGGGGGGTTCTTTGTTTTTATAGTTTGAGGGGGTCTTTGTTTTATAGTTGAGGAGGTGTTTGGGTATTCTGTTTTATAGTCACCCATTTCCACGTAGCCTGATCATGCATAACTGATTACAAAATTTTATTTGCGGCGAGGTAGCGAAGCGGAAAATTTTTTGAAAATTTTGTAGGGCAAATGTCTGGAAACGCCCCTGCAAGTGATAAAATAACGTTGTTAGAAATTTCCCAAAAACTAGCTTTATTAAATGAAAAAGGGCTTGGATCATAATGAAAGTGGTCGGACGTGGATTAGTGTTAAAATGATATTGCAGCTGATTCCCCTTGTTTTGCGTTAGCTCATCTTGAGGCTCCAATTGACGGGGTTTTTTCCCTAATAATAATAATCAATTTCATTTTTACTTTTATGAAGCCCTTTCTTTGACTTTTTGTACCTTTCCTTGTATCTCTATATTCCTCTTTTAGCATTTCCCCTTTTGTATCCTTCGTAAACTTTTTCAACCCTTCATTCTCTTTTTCTTGCAGTTCAGTTGCTGTTTTCGCGCCCCTTTCCTTTTTCTTTTATGTTTTGACGCCCCTTATATATTCCTCTTTAAACTCAACATTTCCTTTACTATTCTTTTGTGTCCGTTTCATTAAAGTGACATGAGGATATTTTTTTAGGATACGATTTCTCTCAAATTGCACAAGACCACCTACCAAGAAAAACGTCTCGAAGGTTTATTGGACAAACAAGAACAAAAGACAAAAACAGCAAACAGGTTTGAACTTGCAGGACTAGCGTAACTGTCCCCAAGAACACCGTTGCTTGCTTTCTGTCGTGCACGACAGGAAAGTATAATATCATATTCTACATAAAAGACGGTGTATTCGGCTTATTCACTTAAGGTGTGATCCAATACATTGGAAAGCATGTAAAATATGCAAAAAAACCGGGTTAGAAAAAATTAGGGCGCTTCTTTGGGAAATCTCCTCATGTATCTTTATAAACTATTTTCAAACCCTTTTCGTTTTTTCCAGTTTTTCAAGCCCTTTATTTTTCGTTAGCTCCAATTTCCTTTGCTATTTTAGCGACCCTTTAATTCCTAAACTTCATTTCAACCTTTATGCTTTTACTTTGACTCCCGCCCCTCTATTGTTCTTATTTATATTCTTTCCATCTTCCTTTGTTCCTTTTTGGCCCCTTTCCTTCTCCTTTTCTTTTCTTTTCTTTTCTAATTTGTGTTACACATTTTTGTGTGTCTTAGTTCACTTTTCATTCCAACTTATTTCACCACCTCCTTTCTTTTGTCCTTCTTATTGTTGCTTTTTGGCAACCCTTCCTTTACTTTTTTATAGTTTTTTTTTTTTTTTGCACATTGTTTATTCGGATTCCCTTTATAATTTATCCCGTTTTTGCCTCTAATGTGGCGCTTCTTAGATTTTACATTTAAAGTTCCATCCTTTTCGCCATTAGCTTCTTCTACTCTTAAATTAGTTCTCAGGGTCCGTTCAGTTCGCAGGCCCCCCCCACCCCCATGTTGCACGCTTTGTTCAGTTCGCGCAAAGCCCAAGCGAACAGGTGGGTCCTCCCCCCTCTCCATTGTTGCGCAAAAAATCTAGGTATCCCTTTAAGTTTTCTGTACTGACTTTTTCCCACAAAGAAGCAACACTGAAATTAAACAAGCAATTCTCAGGAATTGGCATTTCATATCTAACAAACGCTGATCTGCGCAAAATTTTCCCTTGTCCCTCCAATATTGCACTAAGACGCACCCAAAAACATAGGAGAGCGTATAAGTAGCGGCTACTAAAATCAACTCCAGGGAAATGATCTAGAGTCTTCACCCTTAACATGCAAAGTATAGGTACAAATTTGAAGCTAGTTTTGGAACCGAAACTCACCTCATGTCTCAGACACTTATACGGACTTGCTTGATCTCCTGAACGAAAATTTATGCCCCATTTCTCATGATGCGCGCTCTTTATGAAAATCGAAAAAAGGCACTTTTATATTGATTAGAACCTCTCTATGATTCTGTTGATTTTAGGACCTTGAAATATTTTGTAAAGATTAAAATAACAAGACCTACAAAATCCATTAGTAGGTAAATCTAAATGAATATCAAGCATAAAACATAACAAGTAGTACTAATCACAAGGGTTTAATAAATGCGCCTAAATGGGCCCATGTGGTTCAAATTCAATAAAAAAACCTAAGAATATTGTACTTCATCTGATCTTCATTAATGGGTCTTTAGGGAATATCCTAACATTGCCTTAAAGCGACAAGGTGACCTAATTAATGTGATCAAAAGTTTGTTATTTGCCTAAGTTTCATGATGAAACATTATTTCTGTCCTAAAACAATCCGAATGACAAAACTCCGATTGGACATTCTGATATGACACACATTAAAATTATTTAGAAAATTTCAAATTCTATACCTGTCACATAAAGGGACCAAATTGCACAGGCTTGCAGTCAAAAAAACAATTGGTCCATTTAAAACAAGTGACATTATAGGAGATTGATAAATCTAAATATGTGTAGATTGACAGTTAGATGCATCATGCATGAACACAAGATACCAAAAGACAAGGTACACATTATTAAAATTTAAGCATAGGCAACAAGTAGCTGATGAAGATTACAAAAGATCAAAAAAAATTGATCACAGGTAATCGAAACGGCGTCCTACGATAGCTTTTTTAAGTTTCTCAAACTCAGAGAACCTTCTATGTATTTTCCTACCAGGAATCAAATTGGCTTTTCGCTGGAATTTGCTAAAACAAAACATCCATTAAGTCTCTGTACACCGTCTTGCAACCAGACACAGCTGTATCTTGTCTAAAAATAAATGGATTTTATCCCTAAGACAAGCTTACATTTTCCTTTTAATTGTCCTCTTACACAAAGCCTCATGATGACTGAACAGGAGATTGCGAACTCTAGCACCACCTTACTACTATTTTAACTAATAAATGATATGGGCCTCTCTAAGCCTAAAAAATAGGCTTACTCTTATCCAATCTAACTTTTATACTTCACAAACCTAATTAGAAGTGAAGTTATATTGGGGACCTTACTCTTTCGAATAGCCTTTGGTTTGTCGCCTTTCATATTTTATTTCTGATTTTTCCTTGGAATCTCCGTAATGTCTCTCAAAAGTGCTTCTAGCCTGGCACTAATTCGCCAAGTCAGTATAGTGCTTCTGTTTGTTAAGGACGGCTACGCGCGGTTACCTCTGCGCTGCTACTAAGCAGTTAGCACGCGCCGCCACGCGACGTTTAACACACGCAAGAGATTTACGCATCTCTCTCAAAATAATAACATTCCACACCGCACCGAGCAATCACTCTTACAATCGCTGACACCTTTCAACATGAGTTCTTCACCTACTCTGACTCTCTCGAACTTATGGATACCCCCTCCGAGTCCATGCCACCACACCCGCCAACCTACGCAGACTCTACTGCAATCAACTACCAATCCAATGAACGAGTGTTTAAAGAAATATGAAATTCGTGAAACCGTCAACCAAGCAGACCGAGCAGACCAAATAGTCCAAGCCGGAACAGAGCTTCAAAAAAAGAAGCTCTAAACTGAAGGCATCGCGCCAGTTAAAACTATAAGTTGGCAACGTGTTCTCTCGTCCTTTTAGGCTCAAATCTTCCAAAAAGAGAGATGCGATTTATGTTCCTGTGCTTCGTGGCTTTTATTAAATAAAGATCCGTGTCAAGCAAAAATCAAACTCTTCTGTTTGACACCACAAGCCATAAGGACACTACATAGGAAAGTTCCGAAATAAAAATATTAAAAGGCTATTAAGGACAAACCGCAAGTCCAGAAATAATGCCATTTCAATTCCAAAATATTAACAATCTAAGAGTCCAAAAAACTAAGACTTAGCTGATTTGCACAAAAGGTTTGTCATACAATTTAGCAAACGAAAAATTTTTTCTGAGCCCAGATCTCCTGTATTAGGAAAAAGTTTGATATTTTGTATTTTATTTGTTATTTATAGACATCCCAAAAGCAAATTTGCTTAACAGGGATGTCGACTTTTCATGAGAAAAATGCGCATACGTCATTGTCATTCCAAAAGAGAAGCAAACCAACTCACAAATTAAAAAACGCTTCTCCTTGGATCCCTGTCTACTCCATGCTTAATCTAGAAATTACCTAGAATCTATAAGAGTAGAACTAGTTAAACTCATGCCATCTCATTAATGCACGTTTTATGACTATCGAAAGACATTAAGATTGATTGAAACTATTCTATAGATTCTGTCATTTTATTACTTTTTAAACGATCTGCTATCACGATTCGATGGTTGGACCTACAAAATCCATTAGTAGGGAAATCAGATGAATCTCAAAGCAAAAATACAACAAAGTACTAATTACAGTATTTCTATAACTGCGCCTAAATAGGGCCCGTCTGTTTCAACTCAATAAAAACACAAGCATTTGTTAATTGATCTTTATTAATAGGTCTTTAGGTAACATACTTTGCACTTGCCTAAAAAGACAAGGCGGCCATATTAATGAGATCAAAAATTCTTAGGCGTAATTTTCATGACGAAACATTATTACTTTGTCTAAAAAGAACCAGAAGACAAACTTATCTTAGACATTCTGAAATGACACACATTTAAATATGTAGATAATTTATCCTTATTTTGTCACTTAAAATGGACCAACTGACCACGCATGCAGTCAAAAAACAAATTTGATTCAATTAAAAGATGTGACATTTACAACGATTTGTGGTCTAACTATGGTGTCCGATGACAGAGGGCTAAGGGGGGGGGGGGGGGGGTGTGGGGGGTGTTTTTCGTGCATGAAACACATGATACCAAAACACAAGGTAACTATCAAAATTAGCATAGCAAATGTAAGCTGGATGGATATTACCCCAAAAGATCAAAATAAATTTGCTCACCGGTAATCGAAACGCGTCCTACGATAGCTTTTTAAAGTTTCTCAAAATCAGATAACCTTCTATGTCTTTTCCCTACCCAGGAATCAAATTGGCTTTTCGCTGGAATTTGCTAAACAAAACATCCATTAAGTCTCTGTACACCGTCTTTGCAAACAAAGACACAGCTGTATCTTGTCTAAAAATAAATGGATATTTTATCCATAAGACGGGGGGGCGGTTACAGGGTTTCCGGGGGGGGTTTTTAAATGGTGGTGTGTGTGGGGCGGCTCTTTAAACAAAGCCTTATGATGACTGAACAGTAGATTGCGTCACGCTATCACCCCCCTTACTACTTTATACTCCGTTCTATGCTCCTTCGTTTTGAACATAGGACACCCGATAGATAGTGCGCTGGCATTCTCTCCGATGAACCACGTCATTAGCGAAGGAATCTCTTGCTGTTCGTCATCAAAAACATTTCCAGGCTTACAAATATAGAGGACGAATACATTCCATACAAACAAAAGAGTATGAATATACCATTCGAGATAGAGACTAAATGTATCATATTCATTTTCCTCAAACGTGTCCAAAAGCCTTAGGACAAACCCATCATAATGTATCTTAAATTCGATCTATATCAGACACTTAAGATTATTAATAAACTATAATGAATATGGGCCTCTCTAAGCTAAAAAATGGCTTACTCTTGATCCAAAATCCTACTTTTATACTTCACAAACCTAATTGAATAAAAGTTAATCATTGGGACCTTACTCTTCGTATATAGCCTTGGTTTGTCGCCTTCCATATTTTATTTCTGAGTGTTCCTTGGAAAATATCCGTAATGTCTCTCAAAAGTCTTACTACTCCTGGCACATTCGCCAAGTCAGTTGTGCGTCGGTTGTTAAGGACGGCTACTCCGGTTACCTCTGCGCTGCTACTAGGCAGTTATCACGCGCCGCCACGCCGACTTTTCCAACATCACGCAGAGAGAATTTACGTAATCATCTCTCAAAATAATAACATTCCACCGCACCGAGCATCACTCTTACATCAGCTTGACACCTATCAACATGATTTTCACCTACTCTGATCTCTCGACCTTATGGATACCTCCGAGTCCATGCCACCACCACCGCACCTACGCAACTCTACGGCAATCACTACCAATCCAATTAACGATCTGTTTAAGAATAGTAAATTCGTGAAACCTTCACAACAGCCCGAGCCGCCAAATAGTCCAAGCCTGGAATACAAGCTTCAAAAAAAGAAGCTCTAAACTGAAGCATCGCGCAGTTAAAACTAATAAGTTGGCAACGTTGTCTTCTCTCGTCCTTTTTAGGCCATCAACTCTTCCAAAAAGAGAGATATAGTATGTGTCCATGTTCTTCATGGCTTTTAATTTAAATACGATACGTGTCAATCAAAAATTAACTCTTCTAGTTTGACACACAACAAAGCCCCTAATGAACACAAATAGGAGTTCCGAAATAAAAATATTAAAGGCTAAGAAGGGCAAAACCAAGTCCAGAAGATGCCATTTAAATTCCAAAGTATTAACAAATCTAAGAAGTCCAAAAACTAAGGCTTAGCTGATTGAACAAAAGGGTTTGTCATAACATTTAGGCAAAACAAAATTTTTGTGATGCCGAATATCCGGTATTAGGAAGAAGTTTGATATTTGTAGATATCCCAAAAGACCCAAAGCAAATTTGCTAAACAGGGATGTCGAATTATTCATGAGAAAAATCGCATTACGTCCATTTCATGTCCAAGAGAAGAAACCAACTCACAAATTACAAAACTCTTCTACTTGGACTCCTCGGTCTACTCAAGCTTAGATCCAGAAAATTACCTAGAATCTATAATAAGTAGAACTAGTTAAACTCATGCCCATCTCATGAATGCCTGTTTAATGACTACTCGAAGACATTAAATTGATTGAAACTATTCTATAGATTCTGTCCTTTTAGTACTTTTAAACTATCTTGCTATCAAGATTCGAGGTTGGACCTACAAAATCCATTAGTAGGGAAATCAGATGAATCTCAAGCAAAATAACAACAAATACTAATTACAGTTATTTCTAAATGCGCCTAAATAGGGCCCGTCTGTTTCACATCAAACCAACACAAGCATAATTGTAAATCTATCTTTATTTAGGTCTTTTATGTAACAACTTTTGCACTGCCTAAAAAAAAAAAAAAAAAAACAAAGACCAAGCGGCCATATTAAGGAACAGTGTCAACCCTGTGTTTCTGCTTATCTATTTAGGTTTGTAACTTTGCAAAATATTTGATTATTTTATGTGTAAAAGTATACATTTCTAGAAGGACAATTGGATGATGAACCCGATGGTGGCGTCAATTACTGTAAAACTTTACCCCCCCCCAAAAAAATTGAGAAAAATACTAAAACACATGATGTTGGCCCAAATTTTACAGACAGCATAACAAAAACCAAATGAATTTTCATGATTTTTTATGGTTCATTTTTTAGAACAAGACAATTTGTCTAGGTCCGGTTTTTTAACTTTTCTTAAAATAGGGCTTACTTTTTCGAAATTAAGGGAAAATGTCTAAAAAATGTGATTTTTAACCTTTCTTTTCAAATTTTGAGATTATTGGAGATATCTTTAGGTTAGAAATCGAAAAATGAAAAATTGAGAAAACCGTCCCCCTAGAGAATCCCGACGCTATCGTAGGAAAGTTAAACCTTACCTTTTACTTCGGTTTTTTTTGGAGTTATCTGTCTGAAATTTGCCAATTTTTGCGAAATTGAACTTGAGAAAATCCGGTTTTAGTCAAAAAGGGGCTTTTCATACCATTTCAAGCTGTCTCTCTTCTAAAAAATAACTTTTATCTTTGACTTCAAATTTACTATGTTGTGCTAGTGATGGAAATACATCTCTACTGCACTAATTGAATCAAACATCCTTTGTCGCTAACTCCACAAATCAGGAAGAATTGAAATTTCATATGGTCTAATTCAGCGCTTTGTTTACATTTTCAAATATTATTTATTCGTTTTTCCAAGATGCGTTCGCGCAAAGTACATTAAAACCGCGCAGCTTCATTACGCAGTAAAAAAATTAACCGCGCGACGCGATGCTGCGCCATGCGACCGACGGCGTAAATGTGCTTATTCCCGACGTTAAAACCATGCGGTGTTTTGTGACTTTAACTGGTCAAATCGTTTGTTTTAAATCGGCAAAAAAATACAGCTCAGGATTTTTTGCAGTGGATAACCTTTGGTGGTAACGATAACAAGTTGATGTTTAAACTGGTGCACAAATCCGAAATTCGTGTGAAACAAAAGTACTAGGGTTGACACTACCCTTAATGAGATCAAAAATTCTTTATGCTTAATTTTTCCTGACGAAACCTTAATTAATTTTGTCATAAAAGAACCAGAATACAAAATTATCTTAGACATTCTGAAATGGACACACATTTAACTATTTAGATAATTTCAATCCTTAGTTTGTCACTTAAAATGGACCAAACTGACACACATTCAGTCAGAAAACAACTTGGATTCATTAAAAAAAGATTGACATTTACATCCGATTGGTTGTCTAACTATGTGGTCAGATTGACAGAGCTATGTGTTTCGTGTATGAACACATGATACCAAAACACAAGTTACACTATCAAATTAAGCATAGCAAAATGTAGCTGATGCGATTACCCAAAGAATCAAATAATTTGCTCACAGGTAATCGAAACGTCCTACGATAGTTTTTTTAAGTTTCTCCAAATCAGAGAACCTTCTATGTCTTTTCCTACCCAGGATCAAATTGGCTTTTCGCTGGAATTTGGCTAAACAAAACATCCATTAAGTTATGTACACTGTGTTTGTAAACACAGACGCAGCTGTATCTGTCTAAAATAAATGGTATTTTATCCATAAGACCAGCGTACATTTTTCCTTTTCATTGTTCCTCTTTAAACAAAGCCTTATGATGACTGAACAGTAGATTGCGTAACTCTATCACCCCCCTTACTATTCCACGCAAAAAATAATGGTGTCGCCGGTTCAATTCGTCGTAAAGAGCGTACCGGTTCCCAAAATCATATCTCCCTTTATTCTCTTCTTAAACAGCTTTAATCATTTAAGGTCACTTTAACTCAATTTCGCATGTTTCACAGGCTTTAACCCAACAAGAAGGACTGCCACCACACGCCAGGAAACAATCGAACAACCCGTTGAACGCAAACGAACATACGCAACGAGACTGCAACAACGTTGGCAGTCGCGCGCGAATGTAGCAAAACGCAGTATGGACGCGAGCGCTTCGACCTAAACATAACATCAATACGCAGCGCGTACTACCTGGGTTTCAATTAAACGAATTGAACCCGGGCATCAGCCAATGACATGCTTTACCTTTTTCACAGCTGTTTTTAAGATGTCCTATCGGTCTATAACCTTTGTGGTTTTAATATCAGTGAGTACGAGTCAAAATATTAATGTAAAGACACTTGTTGATTAAAGTTTTATGGAAAACTTAAAAGTTGCCTAACTTACTTGGATGTCTTTATCCTCATAATCAATGTCCCTATCTGTTTTGGGGTATGTTATTTTATGATGTGTAAAATATATCTCTGTTCTTCCAATGGCCTAGACTATCATTTGAGAGCAATTGAAGAAATTCATATTTTGTGACAATGTGCCAGTGCCGCTTTAAACAGGGTTGTCATCATTTTTGAGATGTTTTTGCCCATAACTTCAATTTTCAAAAGGAAATATTTTCTGGTGCTTTAAATTTCCACTGGGGTAATGAGGAAACTTGAACTTTCTTCTGACAACAAATCTCAATTTCATGGAGTAAGAGGGTGAGGTTGTCATTCACCCATATTTATTTAGCATGAGATCAAGGCATGCATGCATGGGGCCCTATTACATCATCGTTACATTGTAGTCGCTATGAATAACTGTACCAAAATCCTGAGACAGGTTCAACAATGCCCTGAAATTGGGCATGTTATGGCACTATGCCTATCTCAGAATTGTGCATGTTACTGATATTAGAGACTGGCTTGTTTCAAAATTGGATGCACTGATAATATTAAGTTAATATCAAAGGCCTTTTTATTTTTAAAGTTGACTGATCTTTTTTTGAAAATCCAAATCAATCAAGCAAGGCCTAGTAAGCTTGCACATAATTCATCATCATGTTAAACCCGCCAGACATACTTTGCCTTCATTACACTGCCACTGGTTCTGAAATGTAGTAGGCCAGCTAGATCAAGGTATAGTAAAACAGAATTGTGGCTGTGAACCTGTGTAAAAATAATGTATACAATTTACCAACCTCGACCAAGCCTCATTCTACACTTTAGCCCAAGCTTTGACTGTGCCATAAAACAACCCATTTTGTATGCTACGGGTCTTGACCCTGGGTCTTGACATCCCAGACAAAGGGAATGTCTCCAAATCCAACAGTTACTATGACAGATTATAGAATTACTGAAATTTAGAAGTTTAGTAATTTTAAAACGAAGTGGTTACGTAGCCGTATACTGCTAATTAGCGCAAAAATTAAAGCCGTATACCAGTACACTTTGCATTTTAACTGAAATGATCATGGATCCCTTGGCATGAGGGTTTAGGGTTAGAACTTAGGGCCCTCCGTATTTCATTAGGGCCCTACTCCGTAACCAGTATGATTGCAGCTGATAGGCCTACATAGGCCTCCTACATAATCTGTCGCTAATTAGGCCTCATTTAAATCCATGCATTTACGGCTATATAGCTGATTCACACAGGATAGGCTATTTGATCGTATACGGCTACATAATGTGAGGGCACGTATATGTGGTCCAGTGGATACAACAACCGCCTCATGACCCAAAGGTCCTGGTTCGTGTCCCACTGAGGCCAATGTGTTGTGCACTTGGGCAAGACACTTTACCTCGCTTGCCTTTCTCCATCTCTAGGTGCTAAATGGGGAGCTAGAATATTGTCCATTGAGCGCCGCCCAAAGGTATGAGTATGCCTTGGGCATTTGTAAGGTAGCTGCCAGATTCTAGTGGCAGCAGAATAAATGTAAAGTGCTTTGATATATTGTGAAAGGCACTTTATAATGTCAACATTTATTTTTATTTTGCCGCTATATAGCCGTACATGCCTCGCATGCTTAGTTTGAGCAATGTTTCCACTTCACTGTGCTAACCACTGAAGCGAATCTGGGCTACTTCCAGCCCAGGTTCACGGGAAACCTTCATTATTAAAATTAAAAAAAAACTATGTAACTAAGCTGATATTTTTGAAATAAAAAGGCAGAAAAACTGACATGAAATGCATGGCGAGATTCAGGAAGTTACACGAAGTCCCTACCCTGGGCGTGTGGCACACGCAATACTTGTTTTTTTTTTTAAACGGTCATACTTGGGGTGAACTCGATTTTATATATACATTCCGCGATGTTATGCTGGGATATCAGGTTGAAGTTGTGAACCAGGGGAGGACGGCCAAGAAATCCCTATTTTAGACGTCGCCATTGGTTTACACGTAAAAGCGAAATCTTGACGAAAAAAATTTGGTTTTTTTATAAGGTCATGCAATATTTTCTTGTTCCAAAACCGTTGGAACTGAAGAATCAACTCCACTGTAAGGGTTATTTCTGAACAATTTTGCATGAATAACATACGATGATGATGGCGTATATGGATCATGGGAACACCCACGACCGACCCACATGAAATGCCCAAATTGGTTTGTGGTTTGCAGTCCGTTTTGCTGTAAATTCGTTTGATATTTTGGGTGAGTTGCTATATTGAGTGAGGCTTGGCTGTAATTGTATAGTTCAATGACAACCAAATAAGATTGCCACGTAAACAGATCATGAACAAATTTTAAAAAAATAATAATAAGCAATGATATAACAGGTGTCCCGGTACGAGGTTCGTGATTCCATACATTTTTCACAATTTTCTGGATAACTTAGAGAGTGAAGCCGATTCGTAAATATCTGGCTATTAAGAATACTTATTCCCGCGATTTCCAAAACCTTTCTAAAGCAAGGGCTTTCAATATTGGTTTCCATTTTCGGGTCTATGTGACTTTTTATTCAACCTTCAATCGTTCATCCTTGATAAATTAAAGAGGCCCAAATGGGAGTATAACGAAGTGGCCGAGCTTTGAAAAGTGCTCTAGTTAACTAGTTTGCGAGAAAATGATGGTTGTGGTTGAAAACTGTGGTGGCAGGGATGATTTCTTGGCCGAAAAATGCATTTGGGGCTGCAAATTAAGCGAAATATTTTTTTTAAAATTTGTTTAAAGGAAAAATATTGCAATCTTATTTTTATGGTATCCTTTTTGTTATTGATATAGATTTTATACATTGCATAAAGGTTCAGGTAATACTCGGTTTGGTGCATGACATGTGATAAAATGGATTTTTTTTAGGAAAAAAAGGTGATTTGGGGGCTAAAATTCGAGCCCCTAGATATATTGTATAAAACAGAAATCTATAATATAAATATCAGAGATTGATAGTATTGCATGATGACAAAATTTGTTTTGCTAAGAAATTAATAAATCTTGATTTTCTTACGTTTTATCTCAAAAACATGATTTTTTACCCCCAAAACACCCTACCACCAAAGTTTTTGACCACAACCATCATTTTTTAAAAATTATTTATCACTATCTTTCGAATAGAAGTGGTTGCGTTTTGTTGTACCGAGGGGAGGGGTTGTCGACAATTCTGCAGTCCAAACCGCTCCATTAGTAATTTTAGTGAAAATATAGGATCAACATAGAACCTTTTTGGGTCCGGTATTAGCACCCTACGCCATGGTTCTATGAAGAACCTTAAAAGTTTATGAAGAATCTTCCAAATTTACATAGGCCTAGGAAAATTCTTTTTGTATGTGTTTACGAATATTTAGCAACGTGACTGAGCAACGTGAAAGGCAGTGATAACCGTTTGCTTCTAAAATATTTTCTTAGCAAAATAAAAATCATTTCTTTCTATTCCACCAAGAACCTCTAAAGGCTGCTTTATCAACGTATCTGTTAAAAGGGTTCCTAGATTTGTAATTTTTTACAAAGAACCATGCATTTTTTTGCCTAAAGAATCTGTTTTGGTTCTACAAAGAACGCTACTAAGACAAGCTTGGGTTAGCAAAAACTAAAAGAAAATTGTTGTAACCCTTTGTAGATGACACTATGGACTTAGTGTAAGTCTTCTATAATCAAACAAACATAAATCTAATCCATACCCGTACATAGCAATCATTTTTTCTTAAATCTTAGCCTGTTCGTATTCAGCTACTGAGGCCTACAAAAATAAATACCCTTTCATGGCAAAAGGACGTAACTCGGGTAACGCCCTTTTGCCTTGAAAGGACCATCCTGCAAAACAATGCATTATGGGATACTTATTTTTTTTAGCATTATGTTAGCATTATTTAGGCTCAAGATGCATCTTACAATGCATTGGTTTTGCGGGGTAGCCCTTTCAAGGCAAAAGGACCTATCTCGAGTTACGCCCTTTTGCCATGAAAGAATTGATTGTTGTAACACATCACCTAGCACCTGGGTTGGTATGCCCAATTTCAGGGCCAGGGGCCCGCACGTTAACCTAACTATGAATCTAACTAAACTAAAATAATTCAATAATCCAAATAACTTGAGTATTGGTGTCTTTTTTGTTTTTGCTTCAAATTTTGAGTTGTTTTGTTTGGACGGCGTCTATCGGCTGCTGAAGACCATTCACGCCGATTTTCGTATTTAAAAAAAATATATAAATATTATTATTATTAATTTTAAATGGCGCTTTCAGCAGCAATGACTATTTGCGCCAAGAACCTCAACCTCCATTATAAAAAATATTATACCAAAGCTGATAATGTTGGAAATAAAAAAGCAGAAGAAATCTGAAACCACAGCACCTGACTGGTCGTGTATTTTTAAAAAGTTGTTGGTGGTTTGTAATGACGCTTTTTTTCAGCTACTAAGCCTATTTGCGCCAAATTTTCAAGTGGA
This sequence comes from Ophioderma brevispina, assembly GCA_023653785.1. NCBI lineage: Eukaryota > Metazoa > Echinodermata > Ophiuroidea > Amphilepidida > Ophiodermatidae > Ophioderma > Ophioderma brevispina. The sequence goes on from JAMKCH010048427.1 coordinate 32,665, forward strand.
ACTCTTTACTTTTTCTTGAAGGACATAAACTACTAGAATTCCCTTTAAAGAACTGTTTACATTATGATTATCATTTCAAATTATAAAGAAACAATAATCATTCCAGGCATTATCAAGTATTTTTTAAACAAGTTAGCTGTCACAATTTGATATTAATTGTATAACTACATTCTGTGGGTTTTATGAAATAAAAAATAACGTTAAATCCAGGGGGGTAAGGACAGCAAGAAGATATTTGAATCAGCCATTGTTAAAGATGTATTTCCGGGGGGGGGGGGACGCCCAATGTTGGGATTTTTGAGGTCTACTTACTGTATATAGAATATTATGTCGTAATGTAATGTTATTTATTTTGTACTTAATGTTCTGGATGCACCATCAGATGATGTGTGCCACTGTATCAAAAGTGTTTATCCAATAAATTTGAATTTGAATGAGGCTCCTGTGGGGCTCTATGGAAAAAAATCCCTAAATCGGCATTAATATGCCCGATTGATTCCTCCAAAACCGCTTGATGAATTCATTAATTTTTACCATACGGCAAGAAGACATCATTTAAAAAGCTACTAGTATTTTGTTCTGCGAACTTTTAGTTGTGTTTCGTGATCCTAGCACTTATTTTTATGTTTAAGGTTCACTAGACATGCACGAGAAAAGGTTATTTCCAAATTTTCAGTTGATTCTGAAGGTACGTTTTGATGTTATAAGCAAATATTTGTAACACGGTGCCCCGTAGGCCATTGTGTTGTATTTCATAGCACGATTCGTTATACATTATAATGCATTTGCCCAACTCTTTTTTAGGCCAAGAAAAAAAAAGTTTGTCTCAGAAGACCGCGCGCATTTTGTTTAAAATTGGTTTTTGGCCGCACAATTTTCTTTTTTTTTTTTAGGTTTTACTCACCGAAATAAAAATTCGGCCGTGAAGCAGCCGAAAATTGAAAAAAGTGGGACAAAAGTGCATTTAAAAAAAAACGCATTTCGCATGAGCATTTTTCACCAAAAAAAACAAAAACGCATTTTGCATTGCGATTTTTCCCATTTCTTTTGAGACAAACTTGTTTTTTTGGCCTATACGATAAAAACCAATGCATGTGAAAAATCAAAAAGGACAAAACAAAAGTCGCCGCCCCTGTGAAGAGGCAAGATGAATATCATGCTAGTAATATCTGCCAGTTTATGGGCAGAAAATACAAAATTACAATTTTTTTCCAGAGTAGATCGAATTTACACATAAGATTAGGCACACATACTATACTTAGGCCAACGGTTCAGATGATATAAAAATCTTTTTTTTAAAGTCGTGGGACGAGATTGTGGATCACGAAATGCCCTTTAACACGTAAACAAGATTTTCGAACCAAAAATTCTGATTCCTTCTAAGGCAGTTGGAGTTCGACATCAAACTCCATTGAACTCCATTGTATTAAGCATGTCTTTTTTCAATCATCTGTATATTTAAACTGTGTACCCTCGTTCTCGGACCCCCTCCCATTTACCCGAAAGTATTGGATAAAACTTTACTCCTATTGGCTGACTAAGCAACGTGTTGTTTTTCATAAGCTTTTCAAAGCAATGCGTTGGATAAAACTTTCCTCTTATTGGCTGACTAAGCAACGCGTTGCTTTCGAAAGCAAAAGCAGTACGTAATGATCTTTTGGCTTGCCATAAGCGTCTACTGGGTGTAAGGGTCACTTTCACCACTTTTTTTTTTTTTTTTGTAAAAAGAAGTTAGGTTCAAATTTATAATTAATTATATATTCTGTGGTGTTTTATCCGTGATTAATACGGTGTCGTATTTGTCAAATTGATCCCTCTGGTTTGGTTTGCATTGAAATAAATTATTGTGCGTGTTTTAGTACACCGCTTATTCTTGTATAGAGGGGAAATGTGATACTCTGGCTACTAAAATAAGCATGTTTCTTTCTTTTTGTATAAAATATGCAAACCACAGCCAACAAGAAATCAAATATTCACAATACAGCAAATTCATATTAAAACTTGATCATTTTATGAATATCACATCGTACAAATATTGCCCACATAATAAAAACAATTTGCATAGCTCAATTTATCTTATTGATATCACAAAAGCTATATTGTTTCCACTCACTTTAAAAATATGTAAAATAATATTCAGTAATAGGCCTACTAAAATTGCCAATATGACCATTTCCAGTTTGCAACGGGCCACTGTGATAATATTTATTGCAAATGAGAAAAAAGTATGATATTTACAATATAAATTTGCATTAAATCACATTCCTTTCATAAGGAAAATGCCAGATGAGAATAATTTAAATATTGTAATAAGTGTTATAAATTGCAAATATATCTGTGAAATATGTCTGTAATATGCTGTAAAAATTTATAGTACCAAATCCCCAAAACATTGTATATTGAAGACATATTACCAATATATTCGATCTTTTTTTATGATAATGCATTCAATGTTGTAATATCATAAATCATTAATACTCCAGATATATTTGCAATGACAGCCATATAATTAAATAAATAAAATCTTTAATTTTTTAGTTTTTTAAATATTTGTAATTGCTTTATAATAGAATTGGGATATTAAATCACTAATATTGTGGCAATAATTAGAGAGCCACACAAGCCCAACACATTTTACAGCAAAATACAACCATTCTATCAGATGAAAAACTTATAGACTAAATTGGGCCACCCCCTTTAAATAGTTGAAATGGATAGATTTATACTGCCTTGAGAATTAAAAACTGTGTAATATTGATTGGCCCCAAAGTAAATTGTTTTGGAGGTCATTCATTTCAGGTGACAGAGGGTTAGCAGTAGCACTGTAAAACAATACAAACTGCAAAACTTCAGTTTTGACAGAAATTGAGGGCATTCTATACAAAACATGTTTAACAGATGGCGTTAAAGGGTGCAACGAGAGACTTCACATTACATGTGTCCCTAAAAAATCTGAAAACTGATTTTTGCACTGGTGTAAAGCTTTTTATCAAAAATATCCCCATCTGAAAGGGTCAAGCTGAAAAATGTTTATTTGGTACAAACATTGTGAAATTTCTATTTTCATCTAGGATCAAATAATGAATTCCGTATTTTTTATAATTTGAAATATAAGCATATAAAATCACCCTTGTGTTATCACTTTAAGACATTTATGTATCAAAATACAAGGTAAGAAAATGTTTTATTGTCTAATCTATATGAAATTGCCACATATGACACCTCACATGGATACCTCAAAATCTCGTGTTGCACCTTTAAGGATTAGCAGCGATTTGCTAAACCGAACATCGAAAAAGCAATCAAATTCATATTTTTGTATTTTTGTTACTGGCATGGATATTCAAACATATCCTGCAAGTGGTTTGTCTTGAAATCTGTGTATTAAAGACAGGCAGTATACTTTTTATTATAGTCCTGATTCTTTAATTTCTATACGTGCGTATCAAAATTCCGAGTTGAGATCAAAAAAGCCTTTCTCGGTGATTCCCATATTTTAAGCGTGATATTATGCACCATATCATATCATTAGCCTCAAACACAAACTATTGCTCTTTGTTTATTCGTTGCTATTTAAAACCACAATCATTTTGTTTATTGTGATTTTGAAACGTTATCGCTGTATGTCTATTTGCGTGAGCCGGTAGACAAATTTCCTCACATACTTCCATTTTTGTCACTATTTGGTGGTTTGTTTCTACACTCAAGCATTTTATGGAATTGTACCACTTAATCCCTGATTTTGAAAGTAAAACAAAGGCATTTCCACATGTTTCGATTCTCTGGCAATATCGCTGCTAATCCCTTTAAGCAATCATGCATATATAGCAACTCGCCCAAAATATCAAAAGATTTTACAACAAAGGCAATATGTTGTCAAAACAAAAACAACACTTTGGGTGTTCCCATGACCTACATACGACCTCATCCGTTATTCATACGAAACAATACAGGAATAACCCTTTAGGGGGTTGGATCGCCCTTTTACCAAAATTGTCCACTTTTTCAAGTCCCCCTCTCCCCCCCCCCCCCCCAAAGAAGATAAAAAACCACTATAATCAGGTGTACGACCTGGAGCAGGTCATGGACTTTTACTCAACAATTAACAAATAATCTTAACTTTTTACAGGTTATTGTATCTTTTGTTTGAAGTGAAACCAGTCTGCAATGATATATGTGAGTGAAGCTATCCATCTATCAATCAGCTGGAGGTGAGGTGAATCAAACCTAGCCAGATTTGAAAATGGGTGTGGCCCAGGTCTTTGGCATCGAAAAGCAGAAAAAACTAATGCCTGGCAAATAAGGGATATATGCCTTGGTTTAGCAGAGAACATTCTTCTCTGGTAAAGTTACATTGCAACCTAGCATTATTACAAGAATCACTCCATTCAAAGTCTGTATTACTAGGGATTTTAGGGTTTTCACAATGTTAGGTAACTTTCAGAAAATTTTGAAAAGACTAAATTCAAAATTATGCTATAAGCAGTAGTGGCACCAGAGGGGGGGCTACCTCAATGAGGGGACGATTTCCCCCTAATAATTTTTTCTCCCCCCCCCCAAGCCAGGAAGAGGAAATAAGAATTGGTGCAAATTGGTTTAAAATTCTCAAAATTGGGAGATGTTTTGCCCCCACAGAATTTCACTTTGACACCCCCAAAATTTCACTTTGCCCTCCGTGTGTCCCATCCAGACAACGAAGTCGGGTTGCTGCCACTGGGTATGACACCATGCCGAAAACTTCTATAATCCAATTTACCTTCCTGAGTCAGTGACGTCTATGCGTTTTACACTGTTTTGCAGATCTTCACATGCCTTTATACGCTTTTTGCGTACGTAAGAGATTGGGAAGCAAACCTCTCCGATCACAACCTCTTTAATGTGCGATTATGCCATTACACAATGACGTCACTGACTCAGGATGGTTAAAAGCCACTAAACACATTGTTCAATTTATACCCTATCTTTCAAAATACACATTATATAAAGAAGTTGTGAATAAGTGATATGCAGCTCTGATGAAAGAATTAAACTTTCAATTTTTGCACGCAGGGACACCCGCATATTCCCACCACATATGAATTACACACACGCAGAACACAAACTTACACCAAGTGAATATTGAAAATTATTTCTTGGCCCGCTTCGCATACAGAGGAGCGAGATGTAAAGTGAATTGAAAACCTGAAGACACATTGGCACTATTCTATCCGCTCCATAATGGCTCGATCAGTTGTAATTGTCGTGCGATGGGTCTGTTGGCTTAATGAAAGATTTGTTGTTCATGTTCAATCTTAAAAAAATATCTTGACATATCAAGGGCATGATATTTACTTGTGCATTTCAGGATGTAAGAGGGCCTGAAGCCTTGAGAGGGTCAAATCGGAACAGCCCGCTGCAAATTCTTGTAAATGTGGGCTAAAGCTCAAAGTGGGACTAGAATTTTAAAATAACTGAAGGCCTGAATTCAGGTTATAGCCTAAGCCCTAAACATTACATCCTATGCATTAGGTGCTGTCAAATACATTTTTGGACAAGTTAATTCAACTGAATCCTTGGTGAGATCACAGTGTGTTGTACTGCAATATGCTGGTTCCATTGCTCATTTGCATATAAACTGAAAAACAAAAGAATACATAGGAATTGGTAATGTTAATGTTTTATCATGTAAAATCCTTGACCACAAATTTACAGCGGTTTACAGAAATTTAGTAGTTAAGGAACTAGACACTGTTGATGATGTGACAGCTATGTTTGAATGCATGACACTTGATGGAGATTCTGATATGCCTGTAACAAACCTACAAACCCTTCATGAGGCATTGCAAAGTTCAGAAAAACAAACAAGTTAAGACTTGGAAAATAAAAATGCAAAATTCCAAGCTATGCTTATCAAAATTTGATGAAGTCTCAATAAACGGCATGTTTCCAGCAAAGCAGGTAGAGCTGACCAGCACCATGGTACCTACAGCTACATACAAAATGGCATCCATTACCTTACCCACCACCCGACCCTCATCAACGCAAAGTAACCAAACTACACCAAGTTTTGGATATTCTTGAGTACATCAATGAAATCACAATTCCAGGATCAACGCCAACAATTTGAAGGTTTTGGGAAGATGTGCAGTTTGGAAATTGTTGAAGGGGCTGCCCATTTTCCGTGCACATTCTTGCCTTCAAGTGATAAAATCTGGCATCAGGTGTTCTGAATGCGAACGATTATATGGCAATTTAAGAATTTCATTGATGAGAACCGAGGAAGGGCTGATCACATCAAAACAAGCCCAAAGAAGATCTTAGAACCAAAATAAGAAAGTTAACTGCTACTTAAAATATCATAAAGAAAAGGATAAAATAAAGCTCGCCAAAGCAGACAACACAGATATGCAAAACATTTTCAGAGAAGTGGACAAAGAATCACTTGTGCTTGATAACAAAATGAGAAAGGTGTGGGATGCTCAGCGTTTGTGTGTCAAGGGAAAACAGAACAGATGGGATGCCGAGTAAGTAGCTTAGAATCAAACTTATTATTAACTAAGAACAAAAACTCTAAAATTAAACTAACAATCATCCATTGTAAGTTCATAAGTGCTGGTAAAAAAAATATTCAAAAACAGTTCAAAAAAGCTTTCAGCACAAAAGGAATTCAACTAATCTTGAATTGTCAACGTGTAAACACAATGTCTTCATCAGAAGATATCTTGAGGGGTTGTGATGGACTTGCCCTTTTGTTGACCTATGTTGACCTGGGTCAAATCAGGATATTATATAAGGATGACAATTCTAGACCCTTGTCACAATTTAACCAGGGATTTCCTCTTTATGTGAATTGCCTCCTCTTCTGATGAAGACGTAAGTTTACACATCGTAAATTCAAGGTTAGTTGAAAGCGTGTTTGAACAGCTGTTTGACATTAGAATTACTATGTTATGGCTACATTCAAAGACAGTGTGTAAAAGGCTAATTAAAACTCATTTTATAGTAAAATAATTATTTGGCCGGTCCATGTCCCGGCTCAAAACCCAGATATTTCTGGTCTATTTTTAATAATACCACTTTAAGATTATGCCAAGCAGCAGTGCACCGTTTTGTTTTTAGTTCAAATCATATGCCTATATTGGGATGGTACTGGAAACACTCACTTTACCTTAGAATCGGGCTATGTGGGCTATGCCATGTCAATGGATTGCATGGAGATAATATATGATTTCTATTTCATCCATTTAAACCACCTCTTTTAAAATACTGTAATCTGAAAATGAAGCAAGAGATATAAATGTCTTATAATCATTAAAATATTTTTTTTTTCAAACTTCGACATGTTCTTTGAGCAAGTGGACCAGTATGTTTTGTCAGTTATAATATTATGTCTTCCGTTACTCTCATAGAAATATTAACTTAAATTATTTTGTTTTCAAAAAAGTAAATAATTAGTAATGATCAGTGGTGACAATGATTATTTTATCTTAACATTACCTGTTCATAATTTTCCAGCATATTGCGTTCCAAAGAAATGGATTTCATGTTATCCATCAGCTTTTTGTCTGCAAGACTTGTCTTCTCATAGATTATTATAGCAGAATGTAGTAGTAATAGTGCTGATATGAAAATAAATTATTGTATGTTTAGTAACAATTATCTTTGTAATATTCCCCGGATATAGAAGTGAGTCTTCAGCTTTGCATAGGTCAAAAGCAGCTATACCGATCTAAGAGATATTGGGTTTTTACGGCTACCATCAGAACGACTTCTTCAGTACAAGAAAAAGGTACGCCGACACTGTATTTAAGATATATGAGTAATGTTATTGGTTTCCCATTGAGCATTCTTGTGTTTTTACTTGATCCCAAAAGATATTCCAGAAATAGAAATCCATCATATATACAGATAGGTTTTTTCATGGGTGCCCTTCTTGTTTTATGTGTGAATGGATAAATTGCACATAACAAAAACCAAAATCCACTTAATTTAAGGTTGAGACAACAACCCGGCCTCAACAAGGACATGCTGCAGTGGATGAACGATCAGGCTGTTAAGCGGAAACAAGTGACGTGGACGGCATGGTTTCATTGTGTTTGATGAGATGAAGATCCAGGTTTGGTTTTTCAGAGTTTGTATCAGCCAGTTGCATCATAGACACATATATCACTGGATATAGCTTAGTTAGTATTTGCTACACTATCAATGGCACTAATGAACTAACATTCATACACTCTGCGTAATTACGCATATACAGCAGCAAATCAGTGAAGCCGTTAACAAAATACGCGAATGTTGCGCGAGTGGATTGAAAATGTCTAATTGCACTCCGCGTAATGCGTAATGTGCTTTCGAACGCGTCGGGTAGGACTGATTTATTTTCTCAGTGGGTAATTTGTTTTAATCTATATGATATAATAGTTTTAAAACTTTCCCTAATTAAGGTAAAAATTATTTTGTTTCTGTCGTGTATGAATTAGGTTAATAACTGCGCATTTACTCTTGCTCGAAAAATGGGACAAACAATACACTTGCACTGAATTTTGATGCTTGTCCAATGCACTCGCTCTGCGGCGATCGTGCATAAGACGCATCAAAATCTCAGTGCGCGTGCATTGATTTGTCCCATTTTTCTTGCAAGAAAGTAAATGCGCAGTTTATTACCTATAATCAACAAACCCGTTAGCTTATAACAGGGATATGATAAGTGTATACAAGGTGTCAATCATGGTGTACAATATCACACTCTAAAACCTGGGACATTTGCAGGGAAAGGTTTAATATGCGGATTTCAAGTCAACCACTTGTAGGTTAAGAGCACATCCATGCCAGTAACAAAGATACTAGTACATGGATTTTTATGATTTTTTCCCGATGTTCCAGATTAGCAAAACTCTGCTTATTCCTTTAATCATAAAAATGCAAGGAACATGTCGAATCATGATAAATACGATTATGATGACATGCCTATACATTGATACATGTAACATGAACCATAATACTGTACTGACCCTAATATAGTCCCACCTGTTTAACCTGCACTAGTTTGAATTTAGGGATTGGGATTATATTGGGATCTCCACAAGAACATGAAACACACAAGCATTAACATTTCAGCCTTTCAGAACTAGCACTTGCATGTACGCCATATCAAGTACCGTGGGAAAAAAGCTCGCAGTTTTGACGGTAGAAGCAAGCAATAATACATATTGCAAGCCCTCTTCAATCAGTGCTAATATTGATGGTTAATCAAACAACAGTTTTTTACTTGAGATGAAATGGATTGAGGGCTCAAGTTTCATCTGATATCAAAATCGATACTACTTCCGGGTAATCAGGGGGGTCCCGAAGACGATCGGAACACGCACCTTTAAGATATTTTCATGTGTCAAATGATGAGTGTGATCAAGAAAGACTTGTCAAAATATTAAACCTAATTAATTTTGTAAAGAAAATCACACTGAAAAATTGCATGTTATCTATTACCTTCCAGCCCCAGGTTTCCAGCCAAAAACAACTTATGGTGGGATTATAATAGGATTTCCTACTATTCTTCAGATTCTTTCAAAACACGGGGGAAATCGAGCATGGTAGATTGGTACTACACTCGGGTCAGTATGTTAGTATATTTAACTTTACTATAACCTTTTGTATTCAGTGTTAGTAATATTCTTACTTTCAGGGACAACTTCAACTTAAAAAGGATGGAGACAGCTACTCAATTGCCGGCTTGGAGGACCTTGGTGAATTGAATGACAACTTGCTAAATATGACAATGGTAAGTATTTGATTAATTGTTGATTAGGCCATATGTCATGAACTGGTACAAAAAATGTTACACAATGCAAAATGACAAAAAAAGGCACAAATATGATATACTCTCAACACAACTTTTATTCCTTACTTGCAATTCTTGGAGGTGATACAAAAAGTAATGAATCAGAAAGCATGACAAGGATTTTAGATGTATGTACTGTAACAAGAGGCTACAAGAGAATTACTTACCATTCATGTTTTTTGACTCATGCCTAAGAGATGGACAACATAGGTAATATCTGGTGGTACCTGTGTATAAGTTAAGAATTACATGTGCATTAGAGTTATGAAAAATCATTAAATGTCTTTTCTTGAATAAAACTTAAGAATTCAATTTGAAACAATAATCTAATTTGCATTTTATCCATATTTGCTATTGTATCTTTTTCTATCTCAGGAGGAGATCAGCTAAGGTGGCTACTCATGTTATCCAATTCACATTTTTTGGTTTGGAAGGGTTTTCTTTCCCCATCGCTATTACTGGCCAACGACACAAATTACCCAGAATCCCTTTTAAAACATATAATGGAGACAGGTTTTTCTCTATCAAACATGGCTTTTGGGTGCATCTGTGTGTATGTGATGGGGCAAAAGAAACCGGAGTTTTTTATCAACCACTTCCACTCTGAAACAGATGCAATAAAGTCTGACTTCACCATCAAGAGTCTTGAACTGAAACACCACATCATTATCAGGATCCATCAGTGAGTTTTTCATACCCAAATTTTTTTTTTTTTTTAAAAGCTTTAATTTTGTTTTAATTATCAAAGGACATAGTTCCATAAAGATTCATTGGTGAGCAGTATAAACACAATGACAGATGATATCAAAATCTAAAGGGATCTAAACAACTCATTTTCACATTGTGTGATTTATCACGATCAAAGACCATTGCTCTAGGGTCCATTCTTAAACACTTGAGATTGTTTTACAATTTTTCAATTGGGTGGGTGTTAGCTGTGTGATAAGAGACGAAATCACATGGTACAGCGTGTATGCGTGTGCGCCAATGTGGTATGCATGTATGCTGTTCGGGTCAATCGAATGCGATAATAACAATGGGACTGGTTGATTTAAAAGGTTGGGTAGTTTGTTGGATAAAATCTACCATAATATGCTACTAACAGCTTCTTATTTTGAATAAAAGTGTAAAGACAAATTACCTTTATTCTGCAATTAAAAGCCAGTCTCTGTAGGCTATTGTGAAGCCTGAGTGAATATCGTATCATAATTTTAATAAAAATACAAAGATAATCAATTATTATAACTATTGCATACTATTGAATCAAAAGTAAACCACAAAAAATAATTCATGAGCTGCAAAAAACATTATAGTTAATGATTTTTTCCTCATTTGTTTAGCATAACATTTTATTTGAAAAATACGGAAAAACATTGAAGAAAAGTAAGTGGGTAGTGCCAGATACTTACATATACATGGACAACCGGTGACTTGGGCCCAATTCATAGATGCTTATGAACATGATATCACCAGCAACTCGCTATCAACAATACACCGAATCACAGGTGACCATTTCCATCTGACATCGGCATCCCGAATGAGGAACCACCTGGCATATGATGTTTTGGATGATGGAAGTGTGTGAACTTCTAGAGGTATACATAAGTGACCAAAATAATCTGTCAGTATCTTATAACTTTTAATAATGTGATACAGGGGCGGCACCAGTGTAAAATCCTGGGGTACAATTAGCTCATATCTAGGTAAAAAAAATGAATTTAAATGCAATTTAATGCTTTTCCCTGTTTTCCCTGAATATTGAAACTTACAAGGCAACTGCCCCACCACCACCCTGGTGCCGCCCCTGATGTGAAAATACTACATGGTTGCAAATTTCCATTACAATGTATACATTACCAAGACCCAATGCCAATTACGTGCTTTTCAGGATTCACTATACCTACACCAGTTTATTAAAAGATTTGGCTTATATAATTATATTCGACGAAACGAAACAGGCTCAGTGCACCCTTTGGATTACACGCTTTATTCCGCCAGAGTGTAAAATGTACGATCACGGAATAAAGCGTGTAATCCAATGGGCTCACTGAGCCTTTTTCGTTTCGTCGAATATAATAAGCCAAAAATTCTAATGAAATATTTAGCCCTTAGGCAAAATTTTGGTATTTCCATTGCTAATCAATCAACTGTCTCTCTCTCTCTCTCTCTATTTCTTAAAGCTTTTTACTGGAGGAAACACATTTTGAAGGAATAAAAATTCTATCCCAAGGGTAGGAAATTGAATTTTTACCTTCACCCTCCTGATAAGTGTGTTGATTTCTAGAGGTTAATAACATACCAGTGGCGTAAACAGACCTTTGCAAATGGGGGGGGGGTGTGTGCTGAAGGGGTGTCAAGGCATTCTCTGAGGGTTAAATTTGGGTCCTTCTCAATAAACAGTGTCAACGGTCATTTCATTTGGGGAGCTGGCGGGGAGGGGTGTGTGCAAGGGTTCTGATTGGGGGCACTTGCCCTCCTGCCCCCTACTGGTTACGCCACTCTAACTTACTGTGCACTACCTGTTTGGAGGTCATTGTTTTAAATCAGAGGGATCTGTTTTGGTTCTGAGTACTTTCCAGGGGAATTTCCTGGTGGGCTACAGGAATTTCGGGAAAATTCAAACCAAATCCCAACAATTTAAAACAATGGCCAAACAATATTGCAGGTTAAAACTTGCAAGATCCCCTGATGGTGACTCTTGTCATCCTAACCAAGTTAGCCAAACCAAAATCCTTATAATGAGACATATACACTGGTACACATTTAAATACAATTTGACTTTTCATAATGATTTAAAATTTTACCCTGTACTAATTTTATCCCATTAAAGCAGTAACAGCACATTTTTTAAAGAGCCCCCAATTTTTGCAAAAAAAATGGTGGTTTTTGCACAGTCGCATTCGCAACTGGCTAGTAAACTATACCTGTGAATGGTAAAGCTTGAACCCAGCTTGAACATGTCTATGTATCACAAAAGAAGTAATTTTGTAAAGGATAATTATATCGCATACTGATAATAATTCAGTGGCTGCTGAAAAGTTCCCCCCCCCCCCCCCCCAATATAGCCAGGAAATAGAGCCATATGTACATGTCTACATTCATCCATTAGTTGTTCATTCGGTTCAGGGAAGTCAAGTTAAAGGTCATTTTCACAAGGTGGCACTAATTTCACAACAGACAGAGTTGGTGTAGCGGTCGAGTCGCTCGCCTTTCACCAATGCGGCCCAAGTTCGATTCCCGGTCAAGACGGTGACGTATGTGAATTTGGTTGCCGGTCCATACTCGTCCTCGCAGGTTTTCTCCGAGAACTTCGGTTTCCCCCTGCATCTAAAATCGCACTTCTTCCCATAAATTTTTCCCCGCTGTTCTGGAGGCGTCCCTTGAATTTAATGCATATAGCAATATTGGGTTCTGCCCAATAAAATAAAGAAATTTGGCATTTCCAGTTCCACCATTAAATTACAACCCGGGATCCCATTTCTGATTACAAAATCGCTTCTTTGGTGACAAATACGCACTTTTGAGCATTACCCTTCACAGGTCATTTGCTAGACAATTACCAACACAACTGTGCACAAATCTCAAATGCTGAATATTGGGGTGCTCTTCAAAAAATGTTCTGTTATTGCTTTTAATTTTTTTTACAATGTTCCTCACATTTCCCAGAGATTGGGCCTGAAAATTCTGATTAGCACCCTTGAAACTATAAAAAAAAAACATCTCCAAACCTTCTTCCCCAAACTTTATGACCCTACTCTGTACAGATCATGAGAAAACACTCTTATGTGCGAAATTCTTGGACACGAATGATACCCATTGTCTAGGAAGAGTGGCCCAAATAAAATTTCCAATTGATTCCAACCCTCTATATTGAATTTTTTAGAGCTCTCCATAGACCACAATGATTTAATTATCTCAATAGATTTGATAATTTTCATGTTGGTCATTTGTTCATTGGAAAAAAAAATTAACACTGTATCGTAAAAGCATTCTTCTTACTTGATGTAATCATTTTTTTACAAAATTTTCCTAATTTTTGCAGAATTACAAACAAGACAAGAAAGCTGAGATCACAGAAACAATAAATCTTCTCCATGTTACTTCTGTGCTTCTGAAGAACTTTCATTGCAAGGCGCCTATAATGTAAGTGAAAATACAGCAATAGCATTTTCTTTTTTTTATTAAGAAGACATAGCAAACTGAATACAAAACCTGCTGAATGATCCTATCAGTGCATGACCGAGATCAAGCATGAAACAGAAGAGCGTTTCAGATCAGAGATAGATAACCAACTATAATTTTGTGGTTCTCGGCTTTCAGGCTCACTATATTTAAAGAATATAAACATGGGCCACTCCATAAAAAAAATCATTTTAGTGACACACATACACATATACACACATGCATACAGCCACAAGCACAACAGATTGCCAAATGGTCCTGCCAGCTAAGCTGGTGGCCCACAAAAAAGAATCGGGTGATACCAAACATGAATCATTTTGGATATCATACAAGACCATCTTGTCAGAAGCAATTGAGCACATAATTTGCCAAGTCAAAAGAGTCCCAAAAAGCTGTGAATTAATGAAGGAGTAATCAATCTGGCTGATGATGATTCAGTGAAGCAGAGGTGGGGAATGCACTTTGACCAGCTGAAAGAATACAGTCAGTTTGGAAACACTGAGGATAGTGTTTAGTAAAAAGTAATGTGTAACAAGAATTGTCCTACAAGAGTGAAAGGGAAAAAAAGTGGTATGAGATCGGAGCAGGATAGCACACATTTGTATGCGAATATTGAAAAAGCAATGGCTGTAACAAGGTAATGGAAAGAAAGATGGTGGAAGTGACAGAGATGAAGCTTGTGTTGAAGCAAGATTGTGATGGTTGAGGCATGTTTGGTGCAGGAAGGAGTTTGTTGTGTTGGAAAGCAAGTCTTGGGGATGGAGGTGAGGGCGGATCGGAAGGCCACAAAGAAAGAAGGATGGATGGAAGGGTGGCATCAAAGAGGATATGTAAGGAATTGGTGTGACAGAGAAAGTAGAAGAGAAGCCAGCGCTTAGGGCATTTAGTTTCCACAAAGTCACTGAGGTCAATATGGTCACACAGGTGAACACCAGCACTTTCAACCAGCTCTCGATTTAATTAGGCAGTCACTTAAAATACATTTAACCCAAGAATGCACTTTAGGTGATGGCAGCCAGAAAAAAAAACAAACAACCAACAACCAATTTAAGAAAACAGTTGTTGAAATCACAGTCTAAATACATTCTCACGGTCGCAGTCGTGTCATAAACAGGCAATTCCTTACCCTCCCTCTGAATACTTCGATGAAGATTACTAATGTGTTGAATAGGAAAGTTCAATTATATCTGAAGCGCAGCCTAATCCTTTTACTAATCAATTCCAACTTCTTATATGGTGTGCATTTTGATATTCTCTCAATCACCTTTCAAGAAAATGGTTTAATCCCATTCACGTCAAAGCTGAAAAATTTTAAGAGTAGAATTTCCCATATACTCCAATGCAAAGTTACAGTCCAGATTTGAGGAGTAAGTGAAATAAATGGAGCAAATTACCAGGAGTGCCGACACCCCCCGACTGAATATCTATCTTTTCACTTATCATTTCAGGAATACTGATGATCCAAGACTGTGAGATGAGGCCTTTGTTTAGACTTTTCAGGACAATGGCCCCCATGATGACATGATGAAATTTTTATTAAAGTCCAACATAACATTAAATCAGACAAGAAAAAAGGCAACCAATTATATCGGACAAATTATACTTTGACCTACAATCCATGGTGAGAGGCTTTTCCAAATTCTGTTCAAATATGCTTTCAGGATTTCCCCAAATGAAGGAGTGGATGCATTTCGATTGTAACCAAAGAACAGCTTGAAAAATCTGTTGGCTTTGTCAGAAGTGCTAATGGGCAAAAGAAATGACCCAATGTGTGGACTATGGTGAGTGCCAATTTATCACAAAACCCTTGATAAATGTTTATTTAAATGTTTATTTTAAAAGTCTATTGTTGTGACAATTAAAATAATTTGTTATTAATTAATGGTTAGCATTTAATTGAGCTTTTTAAGAACTATGAAACTTTGACCTGCAATTTTTTGGCCATTTCGATTTTGGCAAAGTTCTCAAACGGAAACAACAATTTCTCAAAAAGTATAAGGGATTAAGGCTTCAAATTGGACCAGATGTTGCTCTATTGTTGTTCTTGAGATTGAACTGAAATGGATATATTAAGTTGACAAGAGGGGATGTTTAAACACAAATGTGAAAAGTCAAATTATTTTTTACAATTTTTGGGAAAAAATATGTAGGAAAAGATGATGGGTTAACTGACCCCTTTATCAGTTGAATGTTAACATAGTTTTAGTTCATTCACAAGATGTTGATCATATTGCAATTTCCACATTTATTTCATCTTGATTAGCATCAGTGGTCAATCGTTTTTGGTTAGGATGTTTGCATGATGAAGATAGCAAAAGTATGGTTTCAATATGACTGCTGTTACGATGCAATCAGTCCACATTGATCAATTGTTTTAAAATTGTTTCAAATTCTGACAGTTTAAGTAAGACTAAAACACTCAGATTAACATTTTAACTTCATTATTGACAATGACATTTCAATTTTCATTTTTGGGCTGTTTATAACCCCAAAAATCCGTAAGCTCTGCAAGGATTTGTCTGACACCGAATGAATGTGAAACCAAATTTAATTCATATCATTATTTTCTTTCCTGTTTTAAAAATCAACAGGTCCAGCTATCAATGCATACGTACAGATGAAAACGTACCCCAAGTTAAACATGGAAACTGTACCAAAGTTAGATGAACATCATAGGCCATCATGTGCAACGTTTGAGAGGTGCAAAACGCAGACACGTCATGGATTTTTTTCGCTTTAGTGTGTGGTAGCTTGATGCGATTGAAAATACTGAAAATTTTGGGTGTCCTTGGCCCATTTCGCTTTCCCACGAATCAATGGAAATTAGGGGTCAAGCATAAAAGTGATGAATGATGTAAAAGACAATGTTGAGAGGGTCTTCCGTAGTAAATGGAGCACCCTTGGATGAACAATCCTTATCTAAGGTTAAGAAAATGGTGCAGAATTCAAATCCGGCATCAAGTTCATTGTTTGTTCCTCTTTTGTGAGTTCATAAGACCAAATAGGCAAATCTGTTCATTCGGAGCCAAAGTTTGGGAGGTCATAACTCCAAAAGTAAGATTTTTTTATTGTCCATCTTTTAGTCAATCAGAGTCACATAGTAGAACTTTCAACCAATGCAATTATGAGCATACTAGAAAAGTAATATGTGAGGGACAGCCCATTGAAAATGGTAATTGTACTTTTTTGACACATTTTGACCCCCTGAAAACCAATGTTGACATTCGACACCACCCCTCTACTTCAGATATTTTGAAGATACAGCATTAACAACTTTTCTTGAAAGAACGTGCTTGGCATCTTCATTTTTCATAACAAAATACACACTCAAAATTACTCAAAGTTTTCACACAACCGTATATGTGACCCAGAGGTCATTGTACATGCAGTGTATATTACCATATACATTCTATGGGGAAATCAACAAAAGTGCCTTGTGCTGAAAACAATGAAGAAATCAAGACACCAAGCTGGTTCTTTCAAGAATGTTTTTTAATGATTTATCTTCAATATCTTGAAGTAGAGGGCATTGTCGAATGTCAACAATGATTTTCAGTGGGGGTCAATATATGTCAAAATGCAAAATAATTATTTTCAATGGGATGTAATCATTTATACTATACCTAATGTGCGATTATTGTACTGTAGAAGTCCGCTGTGTGACTTAGAGGGATTAATAAAAAAAAAATGGACAATACATTTTGTTACTTATGGAGTTCGGACCCCTTAAACTTGGTCCCAGATGAAAAATATTGCACTTTTAAACCCAAACAACTTTTAAAGTAAAGGTGCTATCATGTTTTTGATGCCAAATTTAAATTCTACACCCAAAATATACCCCTCAAAATTGTCTTTCACATCATACAGCATTTTTGGTGTTGACCCCCCTAAATTTCTGAATGCTCCTTCGATCGAGAAAACAAAAAGCGGTAAAAAGCTCAAATTTAAATTTTAGGATTTTCATTTCTCATTAATATATATAACCACACAAGAAAAAAATCCATGACATGCTGCAGTGCACATCTCAAGTGTTGACATGGAATAGCCCATATGTGTGGAGTGGATCTGATTCCTGGGCTTTATTATGCAGCTATTCCCTGCAGGGGAGGATGGGTGAAGAGAAGGAGCATTTTTTAGATGAGTTGGAAGATGAAGGGATGTACAGTCATGTGGAGAAGAGAATTGGTCCTGCATGTTGGAGAGGTGGTCTCATATGGGCACAAAATCAAGAATGAAGATTTCAAGTTGTCACAGAGGAAAGATAGAGGGGAAGGGAAGTGATGGGAAAGTTGAATTTTAGTGAGAGATAAAGGTTAGAGTTTGGAAAGAGCATATGGAGAGAAGAATGAATGAGGAGAATGAGTGGGATAAGAAGGTGGATGCTGACGTGGTTGAAGGGCCAGTTAAGAGGTCAGTCGGGAATAAGTGGTTGAAGGCATAAGAAGAAATGAAAAAGGTAGGCAGCTGGCCCTCAAGGGTGAGTGCTGAGATGATTAGTGTGAGTGGGGAGATAGGGATTGGCGTGATGATGGAGTTGTGTCCATGAGAGTGTTAAAAGGAGGAGGGGAATGCCGGGGATGTGGGCGGGTGTGGTGGTTCCTATTTTTAAAGGGAAGGGGATGCAATGAGTTGTGCATAGAGGGGTGTGAAGTTGTTGGATCATGCAATGAAAATGGTTAGAGCAGTGAACTCGGCTGTCGAGGAAAAATCGTTTGCCCTTGCAATGGATTTTGTAAAATTTACACAGGATGAAGTCATGCAGTGGTATGAAATAATCCAATTTCGTGTCAAAGCTGTTGATAAAGTTGTTGTTTCATGCTGGTTTTGTCATAATAAATGAGACTTTCAAGCGGCGTGAGGTGGCGGTGACAGCTAGAGTGAGGTATGGGTGGGTGAAGTTTATGGAAAATGTGGGGATAGTTAAGGGAAAAGATATCCTTTTGAAGTTGCAAGGTATGGTTAGGGGGGCAAGTATGAACTTTTTTAGAAACTTTTGTCAAAAAGAGAAGATTCTCTGAATTGGACTCTGAAAATGAATCAGCAAGCTTTTTCACACAAGATAACTTTTTATGTTGGTTCTGTGTGGAAGTTTTTAAGTTTTGTACATGAAGTTCTATAGGGCTTTTTCTGCTACTTTTGGAAAAACAAAAAACGAACATGATCTTCATCTGGATTGCCAAGAAGATAGAGGAAGAAACTCACCAAAAGGTGCTTTATAGGTTTAGGCACATAATTGTCAAAGAAAAAAATGGCAAATTTATTCTCAAAGCAGAAAATATATTTTCCAAATTCTCTTAATGAGGGCAAGGCAGTGCCACAGAAACAACCACAACCAAGACCACTATTTGGTGAGGAGTGAAAATTGTTGTTAAGATCAAGCCTTTGCAACCACTTACATAACTTGCTAATACCTATGAATGGTACTGGGGTGTTTTAATCCAGCATGTGCAGTGTGTACTATTATTGACATAATAGTAGCAGGAAACTAATTGTGTGTATAGAGGTGTATTCCTGTTTATATAATAATTATAAACCAGAGTTGTGAAGTTGTAGCTGGGCTAATGAGTGACTACACGCCCTCTGCAAGGCAAAGACCATTTGTATTTATTTAGACAATCAGAACGTGGTTATTTGGGAAACCTATGGTTTTACAAAGAGGCAATAGACCTAGCAAGGTGCATGTTACATAGTGGTCATTAGTTTGTCATATGGCAAATATTGGCAATAACTAATTTAAACTCAAAATCCCATTGACTTTATGTACAAAACTTTTTAAAATCATCGAACCAACCCAAACACCTTATCTCAGTGAAAAAGCTTGCCTATTCTTTTTAAGAGACCACAAAATGCCATAGAATCCACTCGATTTTAAAAAAGTTGTTTGTACTTGCCCACCCCTAGTATGGGTAAAGGAGTTGTGTGAGATCAGTAATGCGTCGAGTGAGACATGGTGTCTCAGCGAAAATGAGATTGGGATTCTGAGGACAGAGAGAGCAATGATAAGAGTGATGTATGGTGTGAAGTTGGTGGATAGATGAAAACGGGGACGTGAGGCAGGGTTGGGTTTGGAAGATTTAAACTTTGGATTACTACATTATACTTTGGTCATATTGTATCCCAGGCATCCACTCAAGCATGAAGAATCTGATAGCATATTGGAGCAGTATTGGAGGCTGAATCCCATTTCATGGATTGTACTTTCTCACATTCAGATCAATTTTTATTCTTTGGACACCAGGCAAGTTTTGTTATTTTCTCATAATTTGGAAAAATATTCCAATACTGAGATTTCGTGTACATGTTTTTATTATGGTTGATATAATATTTTCCATTCATATGCCATTGTCAGATCCATGCATATTCTTGGATTGTCAGGACCTCCTCAAATAAAGTAACGCTTCCTGAGATATTACATTCCAACATTCTAGAAGTACTGATTGAATGTCTTACCTCAGAAAGTGGAGTACCTATTCGGATCAAGTCAATCCTCATCTTCAAAATTTTAATTTCGCCACCTTAAAGAGAACCCGTACAACGAATAATATTAAACAATATACACTATAAAATAATTATTGATCGAGTGGTTTCATAGAAACACGGAAAGATTATAACATTAAAAAGGATTAAAATCCATCTAGTCTGACCATGTCTATTTAAAAATTCGCGCTAGTGTATACGTGTTATGCGATCGACCGGCAGTTTAGGTCATGCATGCCATAGGAAATACAAATTATGAACGCAGCATGTGTGAAGCTGGTATGACGCTGACTGTGCGTCGATCGCATAAACCAACAAAAGACATATCCCATAGACCGTAGCGCGGAATTTCAAACAAAAAATAGCGCTATGGGTCAGACAAAATGTTTTAATTCGTTTTATGGTTAGTATAATTCCGTGTTCCCTGAAACAACTCCATATGTGTCCAATTGTGTTTTATCGCTATATTTGTGTAAGTTAGTCTTGATACAGGTTTCTCCTTTCAAAAAATATGGTATTAATTTTTAAAGTGGTATTAGGACAAAGTAGATTGACTATCAAAGGGAAAAGCGCAGTAAGAGTCAAAAGAAGTCGACTAGGTTGAAATAGCTACTTTGCATCTTTGAGTACTAGCATAAACTTCCATGTACGTGACAGCAATGAAATGTAGCACGTTTTTGGATCTGTCTGTGAATAATCATTGAAATGCAAATTCAATGAAGCAAATGTTATCAAGTTATTTAATATTTTGAGATGCTTTAAAAAATTGATGCGAGGTTCAAACATAGATTTAACACTTGAGATGGATTGATTACTAGGTTTCAGTTGTCACCATACAATCTAAACCTTTGGAATAAAAATACGCTGGCTTTTATTTTACAAAATTACTGATTTGTGCAAGGAAGAAGTCTTGGAATATTCATTTTGAATAAGGGTTGACACATGCAAAAGCAATAGAAACATGCAAAAAAAAAAGTTTGGACAAAAATTAAGGGCACCTTATACACAAAACAGACACTTGGTTTTCAAATAACCAGACGATCTGTAAAAAGCTCTTCGGGAGTTGGTAAGGTGTGCTGCATTAGTGTTTTTTTACTAACCCAGTTTAAAATTGGATTGGAAATTAGGGGGGTTCTTAAAATAACCCAATTTCTTCAGGGCATTTATTCATTTTGCTTCATTGTCGTTTTCTAATCCTCATATCTTTCTCGGGTCAGTGACGTCAGACGATGTTATGCGTGGGCATTTTCGCACTGCCTCTATACATGAGCAGGGATAACCAGCGCTTTGAATTAACGCCAGTTTTCTTGCTGCATTCACTGCATAATACCCTGACGTCACTGACTTGAGGAAGTTATCAAGCATATAAGCTGTTACAGTCTTCTGAGTTATTGTAAACTAATCAAATGCTCTCTCATTGATGCAACATACATGGTCAGATTCACAACTGCATGTTGAGAATGTTGTAGGTTGTTCCCGAACCACAACATCAGGCTTCGAATTACCAGGTGCACACATGCACAGGTGACATGTTGCCTTTCTCTGTGCATGTAACTTTTGGATCCTGCATGCACGTGTGCATGTAATTTAAACTTTGTGAATTCATGAACTATGCAAGTTTAGATATTTCATAGAAAGTCATTGAATGCTGAAATGATAAAATTTGAGCCAACTGTCATAGTTTAAACGTACCAGAGTAGTTATGAATAAAAGTTAGCAGTAGCACTAATCACTATTTTACATACCTGTGCATGTAACTTTTTAATTGTGCATGTAAATTTTTGAAGTTACATGCACGGTGCATGTAATTCTAAAATTGCAATTCGAAGCCTGCCACAATCATACTGGACTTCTGCAATTATCCACCATAATGGGACTCAGTATGCAGTGGAAACTCACAGGAACATACCTCATTCTCTGACACCTTAGGAACTCCAGAGTACATATGCAATAGATCCTACCAAAGACATACACCATCATGAACTAAACAGTTGGCTACATGTTAGGAGACTGCCAGGTAGTGAATCTTTATGTGAACAATAGATTTGTCTTACTAATGATGCAAATTGGCTAGTATTTGATCAGCTTGTTTTGTCTCACGCTGTAGAGAAAAGTAATTCAACTTGTGATAAGATCAATAGACAGAATAATATTATAGATTTGCTGGTAAGTCAGCAGATGTTGTTGGCTTCTTCTTATTTCTTTGGTGCCAGCCTTTAATGCTCGCGACACTGCAACCAAACTGTGCTGCTCTGTGGATAACAGTGTCTTTATGCTGAGCAAGTCCATTGTCTCTATCATCACTTAATGCTTGACGCATCCATGGCTGGAAATAAAAACGTTTACGTTTTTGGGATGAAGCTGCTGGTTCTGTTGGGCAAGTATTGCATGAAGAAGTTGACGACTTTGCGCAACCTTTGCTAGAGCACTGCTTTGCTAGGCGTTGAACTTTTTGCCTACTTTACGTAAGAACTCCTTGTTCCTCATGTTAACATAACGAGAAATTAACAGATGAACAAAAAACAAGGAGGAATCACAGTTGCTCAATACTTGCTCACCCTCATTTGCATCCTGATTGTCTGAAAACAGAAAGAGCAAACATTCAAACTAATAAGGAGAAAAGAACAAAAGGAATCACTTGAGGTTGGATGCTTGCACTGAACTTACACTCGGTTCAGCATCTACATAGAAGAAAAACATGGATTGCAAATAAAAGTTTGAATGCATTGCATTCTCCAATACTTTTGTAACATTACCACGATGTATGTGAACCGTCTTATAAACATAAATTTGGCTGGCCACAGATTCAACACAACAAAAAATTCAAACAATGAATCAGAAAGATGTATCAGACAACCTCTATATGTTCTTTCATGTGGTGTAGACTTTCAGGATAGTTTGATGTATGTACAATATTATTACGATCAGAAACAAAAGCATTTAACTGACGTAGAGCAATGGCATGGCACTGTTGTCCATGTAGACGTAGACACTGTTCACGGCATTTGTGACCACCCACCCCCAACATTTCTAACAGTAGCACTAAGAACATATTGGAAAATTAATTGAAAAAACATGGTACCATTTCATTGACATTGGAATTAATGGCATCAGTATGAGATGATAATTTGACAAGATAATTGAAACATTCCTTCACACCACAACCATAAAACCCGCTTGAAGAATATCACATGTAACTTGTGATCGTGCATGCGATGAAACCTGACCCCAAAAAAAAGGCTGTTCAGGAAGGTTTAATACCTTAATGAATGAGGTTTGAATTTAGTAGTGGAAGGAATAATATGATCAAAAGTAATTAACCAGAAATGAAAAGAAGTCTATGACAAAGGGAAAGATGAGCAGGGTCAGTCAAACCAATCTGTTGGAAGAAAGAAGAAAGTGCCTGACTGTTCATAGGGTTCTGAACAATGGTGTTTAGAAGAGCTGATAAGTCAATTTCATTTCTGATAGGTGGGGGGTGTCTCAAAGCTCACGTTATCTGTACCTGATGAAGATTGTGTTGCTGCTTCTGGCTCTGCAGAGGTGTGTGAAAATTGAGAGGATCTCTTTGATTGTGAAAGTACTGGAATGTTGTCAGTGGAACATACCCTGGAAGCATAAAATGAAGCAACTTCATTAGACACTCTTGGAAAATAGAGAGAAAACCAGGAGTACTTGAAGGCCTTCAAGGGATGTTGCACGGGAAAGGGCAACATACACCTGACCAGGTTCAAAGCATCCTTTGAGGCCTACCTGTAGTCGTGGGATGCTCATTCCCTGTGCTCTATGCACAGTTACAGCAAACGCCAGTTGTAGAGGGAGCTGCTTTCTTGTAGCAAGTAGCACACCGTGGCTGTCAAACATGGGAAAATCACAAACCTTAACACAAAGAACAAAACCATTGTCAAATGAAACCAATGGACCTGCTGGAGTGACATCAATTATGGTACCTGTCAAGCCATTCACAAAAGAGGCTGAAATATGAAAAAGGTTACGTAAAAGAACAACTGGAGCACCTTTCTTTAGGACTAACTTTGCAGGAGCAGGGCAGTTTCTGAGCACAGTTTTGTTGGTCCCCCAATCATTTGCTGTGAAAGAAAATTCTTCCCCTGGCATGTTGCTGATGGAGTCCAATTGTGTGCCTCTACATCATGTTTATGAGGATAGAGGCGCACAACCTTCCCTGAACCAGTCAGTGGCCTCTTCAGTTTTTCTAAGAGAAGCAAAGAAGAAGAACTAAATTTACCAATTCTGGCATCCTTCAGCAGAGAAAGTAGCTCAGGTTGATTCTGCCTGTGTATCTCCTGCAATTCAATAGAAAGGTCAAAACAAGAATCAAATAGTGGTGATTTGAAAATATATGTTCCACCAACTGGAGGTAACTGAAAAAAATCTCCACAGAAAATAAGCTGTATACCTCCAAAAGGATGACTGTTGCCACGAATATGCCTGCACAAAAACTCAAGTTTTTCAAAAAAGGTCAACATCAAGCATGGAAACCTCATCAATTATGAGAACCTTTAGATGTTTGATCTTTGTGCTTATGTCGACACGTGAGTGGAGCAAGTCTAAGAGTTTGTATGCAGACTGTTTCCCAAGACCTACAGAAAAAAAAGAATGTACAGTTAATCCACCAAGTGGTAAAGCAGCTTTACCAGTTGTAGCTGTAACGCCAACAGCTGAAATACCATGTTGCAACTTTAGATGGTGTATTACTGAGTTCAGCAGGTATGTTTTGCCAGTCCCAGCTTGGCCAGTCAGAAAAAGATTGTAACCCTGCTGGCATAAGTGAAGAACAGATTCTTGTTCAGGCGTTAATGAAGCCATATATGTGCTCTTACAAAATATATACAAGTATAAAATATATTTTACAATAAGTGTAAACTTTGCAGAAGCAGTTGTGCCTGATTATTAAAACAGATTGTGCTTGGTTATTAAAATTACATAGAGAAAATTTACTTTTATGACATATGACTTGGCAATGGGTTGAACACCCTTGCTATATAAAACTAGCCTTACTTATTCAAAAAGAAATGCTTAGTAACACCAAGGTTTCACAATTATAATTCCTATACTACATATTATACATGTGCAATATTCTTTAAATGTCACTTAAATTAGCAGGCATGAGAATCTTCAAGTTTTTGACTGATTTTAGACTTTTGTTCTTCAGATTTACGCAATATTATTCATTTTCAACCTGATTTACGACCACTTTAGTTATTTTCACAAAATGTGGATTCTCATGCCTGAATTAGTATATCAATATGTTAAGACACTTACCATATGGAAATCTGGAATATTAACAGTATAGCCAGCTGTTGGATCTGAAAAGGAATTAAGGATAAAAGGAATTTAAAATGAAAGACAAGCCTGGCAATGACTTTCATACAAGATCCCTTTAAAGAGACAAAGGCTTGTTTTCAACAAATTATAACATTCTTTTAATTTAAATTATTGACTAGCCCTAGAAAGAACAAAACACATCTTTACACACAGAAATGTTGTATATATCATAGTACATATTGTTGCCAAAGACTTTTGTTTTACACCTTTATTCTAAATGCATTATATTGTATTTTTATTAGCAAATGTGTTAAATTAACTTATTACATGAACATAATGGACTTATAGTCATTGATTCTGTAACAATGTAGCCTTGATCAAGGCTATCTGCTAATTAGATCTGACAATCTTGTATTGTATTATTGACATTTCCAATCTAATTATTTTGAACGTTGTGTCTGCAGTTTGAAATCAGTGTTTATCATTGAAGGGGATACCCTGTCTGGAGAAAGGTAAATTGGTACACTCCCTGGTGGTTTGTTGTTCACAGTGCATCCAGGATCCTACTAGTCTATGTATAAAACCACAAATACCGGTTGTGGCCAGGTACAGTAGTTGTGGGCCTGGGTAGAACTTATTGAATTTACTAATGGAAGCATGGAGCATAGGGCAGGTGATTTGAAGACCTCAAAATAGGAGCTTGGTAGAGTAAATTCTTGAGATGGTAAAGGCCAGGGGAATATTCACCACTTCTCATGTGATTTCTGCCTAATATCGAGGGTTCACAAACACAAGGACGTAACTCTGCACTGAAAGAAATATTAAAGAATTTCTTTAATTCTGCTGTAAACTAATACTGCTTTTGAGAAATGTGATGTTTAATATTTTCTACTAAGCAAATCTAATCCTTACTCAAAATGTAAACATCTCATAAAGCTCACTTATGGTACTGTAAGCAAACATTATAACTTTAGTAAACAAAGAACAATTTTAAATATGAACAGCAGAATTAAAGAAATTCTTAAAGGGGGATGGCCCGATTTAGGATATGAAGTTTTCATCTTGATAGATTGGCCTTCACTCCAAAACCCTATCTGTAAAGTTTCGCGCCGATATTTCAATCCGTTTTGATGCGAGAGCTAAAAACGTGATTTTGTAAGCCCCATAGAGTACTGTGTAACAATAATATTGGTCGACCAAAATGGGTCACATTTTCGCTCGTAACTTCCAACCAAACATCCCTTGGGTCTAAGATTTCACAGGGTAAATGAGAAAAATAGTAGCTTTCATCTGATACCAAAACGTTGACCACTTCCGGTAAAATCTGGGCTTCTGGGGACGAGGCTATTAGCGATCGGGCCATGGACCTTTAAATATTTCTTTCAGTGCTGAGTTACGTCTTTCTGTTTGTCAACCCTCGATATGATCTGTGAATTATTTGTATCAGATGAATGAAGTTGAGTAGTGATCCTTGAAAAAGGCTACCACAAATGCAACATATCAAGTCACAAATAATATCCTAGAAATTCTAGCTTATTCTGAATCTCCAATCCTATGTTGTCTTTATGTGTATTTTGACCATTTGATACCTTTTCTAAGGTCACTGTGTTATCTAGTACAATCATTTCTGCTGAAATTGCACTAATTTCAGTATGAACAAAATTGCTACCTTTAATATTGTATGTAATTTTTTTTGTATTCTAGTCTCATTCCTAATGCATTTTTATTATTTTATATTGCTACAATTTAGTATCCAGGCTACAAGGGCATGTTTTAATAAAATGAAAAATGAAATTAATCTTAAATTTGAAAAAAAAAATGGAGGATGTACACCATTCCTGTTGGATTTGTGAATATCCATTTGAAATGCAAACAGGGTGTGACAAAAAAAATCAAAGTGAAACAAGTGAAAGGACAACGGGTGGGATTCAAGGGCCGGCATCAGAGCCCATGGAACAAATTGCTATTTTACTATGTTAGGTCTTGACTCCTTAAACCCAGTATTCATGCGAGTACTACAATGTAGAACCCAGAAGAATTTGACTGCATGGTAGGCACTGTGGCTATACTCCATTTCCTTACCTCCGTGCCGTGAAGTCAGTGCTAGATTTGATGATCGCACCAGTAAATCGTGTGCACTGGCTTAAAGCGACGGCAACTTTACACGCTCGCACAAAGATGGCATAACTTGACACATGCGTAAAAGCTGCATCAATACCAACAAGGTTATGACATCACTGCATGGAGGAAGAGAAATGGACTATAGATGGAGTCTTACATCCAACCTTCAAGACTTCTCCATATTGGGCAGTTAGATGGTCGCCTAAGAGCTGAACACAGGATTAGGCCTATAGATCCATTTATTCTTTGAGGTAAATTAGAGGGACAAGGCTGTGGATCACGAAATGCCCAATTATTGCCCAAACATTAAAAAAAAAAATCTAGCAAGATTTTGATACTACTGCTGCAATCTTAATAATGTTGTTTCAAAAATAAGTCTTGAGCAAGTTCAGCCTTCTGTTTGCTTTTTAACCCACTTGCTGGTGAAGACAAGTCATTTAAAAATTGCCAATACAGCCTGCAAAATGTATTTTAAAATATCTCATGCTATCTTCAGTAGATAGCACATGCAATGAGTTTTGCAAATCTATATCTAAATTCTATGGTGTTGTAATCGGAGGATCACTGTTCATATCTTGCATATTGGTGACCTTTAAATCCTCTTTCCTTAAAAAATGCAGCAAAAACAAAGTTAACTCTTACAAATAATACAAAAGCTGCTTAGAATTTAAAAATAGGGAAAACAAATTAAAACTGGACTGTAAAATTTAACCCAAGTGGCTCAAGTGTAATCCCATGGCCTCAGGGAAGCAGGACACGACCTGCTCAATTTGGGCATTTGGGATTTCCAAACAGTAATTTATGGAATCCCTATGTGCATTTTCTACTGCCGCCTTGGTCCCATGGTCTTTTTTTTTTTTTAAATCACCTTTTAAACCTTTGTCCAATATAAAATTTTAGTAATGTCATGATAAACTTTGGAATAAATTATTGACTGCAAAATTTGTCGCAGTTAGTGGATGAACCCCAATGCAAAACAGTGCAATTTCCAATAACATTTTTTAGACGAGAAATAGCCTTTAGTCAATGTCTTCATCTGTAACTACCCAGTATGCGTAAGAGCGCCCTCCTACCATTAAGTCTTTGAAAGAGACTAGCACTCAGTTACACCGGATGTTTATTGGAATTCAATGCGCTGTCAAGTTTGGCACCCCCCTGCAGTGCGCAAAGTAATTCACTATGGACTAGTTAAATAGGGGTTTAGAGGGCACAGTGTTAGGCCTGGGCCATCACTAAAGGTGTGATTTCTGAGGTGTGTCCAGGGAGTGGTATAAGCCCAGCATGCTGAACAGGGCCATGATTTCAAGTTCTTAGTTTTGCAGTGTAATTGATCTTTTCACCTAGTGCACTCTGAACCTAGTCCATCGAAAAACATCTTCCCCCCATGACCTAGCCACTGAACACGCTCCATGAGTAGTTCTCTATAGAGGGTGCGTGGTCCTCGACGGACTATCAGGACCAAAAAACAGAGCCTAGATGTGAGACAGTCTACATTTTGGGCTGCAAGAAAGGTGAAATCAGCTTCAAACTCCGTAAAGGAATGTGTGATTTAAAAAAATAGAACTTAGAACTATGTATGTACTCACAAGTGGCTGGATTGGCTGCAGCCTTTGCTTACGCGGCCAAGCCTACAGAGTGTAGTGGCTAAGGTAGAATATCTGAAAGAGAGGTAAATGAAAATGTATAAAAAATAATCTGGTTTCACTCCATGGGTTTCACTGAGCTTGACAAGTTCACAAATAATAAATAAATACATGGAGTAAACATGATGTTTAAATTCCCTTTGAAAGAGACTTGGTCATTACTAATTGTCTTCTATTTTAGGTGGATGAGGATGAAACTTTCTTTAATTTTAACATTGTTATGTCTAATTGTTTTTTGACATAAAAGTACATACTGACATTCAGTCTCAAACATTGCAAAGGCATGTGTGATAAAAGAAAAAAGATTCAACTCAGCCAGTCAGAGATGATTTTATTGTTTACAGCAGTAAGACATTTATAAGAAACATTTGAAAAAAAAAACATTTCACTGAAATAAGCTTAGAGATGGAGCTGGACTCCTGAATGTTTGTTATCATCTAAATTGTATTTTTTTAT
Organism: Ophioderma brevispina; assembly: GCA_023653785.1. NCBI lineage: Eukaryota > Metazoa > Echinodermata > Ophiuroidea > Amphilepidida > Ophiodermatidae > Ophioderma > Ophioderma brevispina. The sequence goes on from JAMKCH010048427.1 coordinate 62,647, forward strand.
AAAATTTGTTGTCTTCAGACTGGCATATTATCCTCCTTGCATTTCCCAACATGTCTGCTTTTTTGTGAGAGTGGGTGTCAAGGTCCATTCATGCTTCAGTGAGGTGAAGTGTGAATGGACCTTTAGGGTTATTAAAGCAATATTAGCACATTTTTTTGAAGTGCGCCCCCAATTTTTCAACAAATTTAAGATTTTTACACGGTTGCATTGGTAACTGGCTAGTAAACTATACCTGTGAATGGTTAAGCTCAAAAATGTCTGTGTGTCACAAATGAAGGAATTTTGTAATTAGAATAATTATTATCGGGATCCCCGATAATAATTCAACGGCTGCTGGAAACGGCCTTCCAATGTGAAATAGCCGGGAAATTACGCCATGTACGTGTCTACGTAACGCTCATCCATTAGTTGTTTTATCGGTTCAGGCAAGTCAAGTCAGAGGTTATTTTCTCGAGGTGGCACTATTTCATCATGGACGGACATAATCGTAGCATTTCCAGCTCTGCCGTTAAGTCCAATCTGGGATCCCAATTCCAATTACAAAATCGCTTATTTTATGATAAATACGCATTTTTTAGCATTCTCGTTCGCAGGTATAGATTCCTACACAATTACCAACGTAACTGTGCCAAAATATCAAATTTTGAAAATTGGGGGCGCTCTTCAAAAAATGTGCCATTATTGCTTTAAGTTTGTAGGGTGGGTTGGTGTGTGGCATGTGGTATGGGATTTGGTGTTTGTGTTTTGGGGTTCTTTGACCTGTTGGGTTTTATTATCCAAAGCGATATGGCTGTCTGACTTCTTGTTTCCAAATAAAATTCAGTGCAATAATTTAAATATTATGTATTTTGTGAACTTGTGTTGTGCAATGCCTCAGTGAGTTGAAGGAGTCACATCATTTGGATGACAGCAGTTTCTTGCTCCTGATTTCCTCCTAGTTAACTCACTGAGGAAATTAATATTTCTTTTTCTTGATATGTCTGTATATTGTTCAATTTTGATGTTCTTAGCCAAATATGTAAATAAAATAATAAATAACTAAACTTGTACTTGCATGTAAAAGTTATTCACATCATTCAGTTTCAAACTCCATAGAGTAAAGGTTCGTTCATACTACGTTGCACTGCGCAGTGCAGTGCCGGTATATCGATCACTTGCTGCAGCAACTCAACATAACCTGCTGCAGCTGCAGTTAAAATGAATTTAACTCGGTTGCAGTACCGCAATGCAGTATACTGGACAGAGACCGAATTCGAGCACTGCAACTTACCGCAATGCACGTTGCAGTGTAGTATGAACGAACCTTAAGCGTGATTTAAAAATTATTAGAACAATGTACTCACAAGTGGCTGGATTGACTAAAGCCTTTGCTTACGCGGCCAAGCCTACAGGGTGTAGTGGCTAAGGTAGAATATCTGAAAGAGAGGTCAACAACAAAATGTGTTTAAACATAAACTTATTTCATTTTGACAGGTTCATAAATAAATTATAGTAAACATGATCTTTATATTCCCTTTAAAAGAGTTGATCTATTTTTGATTGCTCAGGAAAATACATTTTTATGACTAATTATTTTTAGGCATTAAAGTATGTAACATTGTAATGATGTGTGTGTTAAAAAATATCAATGTTGTACTCACATGTGGCTGGAGAAGAACTAAGAAATGCTGTGCAACCTAATATGGAGACATTTTCAATTTTTGCATGTTTCCAAAGCAACAAATTCTTGATTTCTTGAGAAAAAAAAAATGTTTTTCTCGCTAGATTTGACTTTGAAGGTTAATAAATCAATTAAGTTGCAGAGCATTATAAAACCTACATTGGTAGAACAGATATAGGGCAATAAAGTTATTTATAAATCTATATTTAAAAAAAATGCAATTTTAATTTGCATTAATTATGCTAAATTATAAATACAAAATATCAGGAAAAAATCGCCATAATTAGCCAAAATTAGTTATTTTGGCATTTTCTTAAACATCACTGTACTGCTTGAAAAACAATAAGAAACAGATGTCACCAGGTCCACTCATAAACCCTGACACTGTTTTAAAAAACCAGAAAATGTGCGTGAAATTGGCCTAAAAAATAAAATGGGCTGAAAATAAATAAAAACACAGAAATTTTGGACAAACAAAAACACCAAATTCAGGGTTTCCCTGAAAAGTGACATCTATGAAGATAAAAGTAAATATAGCTGCTTGCAAAAAATAAACATAAGAAATTGTATTGCTTGTATGGTACAATAATTCAATTCACTTTTATTCAGAACGGAATGTCAGATTTTCACCGGATTATAAGTAAAATACAGCTGAAAGTAGTGGGTTTTCAGAAATTTATAAACATTAAAAAAAAAATTCTTACTCAACATAAAATTGACCTCTGGTACCCTTTAAAATTTTCAGCTCCGACTCCCTAGCTCTCCCCCCCCCCTTGAAATCTAATGGTGTGTCCCTTATCTGCAGGGGATAATGACCTTATCATGACACAAACACCATAGAATATATATACACTATTTATTGGCTATTTATATACAGTGTTAGCGACCTTTGACAAACGTTTCCTTGTTCTCCTTTTGACACAGAAGTACTGTCCTTATGTAATATCAAGATCCATTTGGTACTCATCTAAAAGTAAACACGATAAGTGCTCGTTTCATGCCAGGAATCTTGAAAAAATAAGTCAGCAGCATCACTGCTGATAAATCTTAAATTCGAGATCTACTGTTTTCTAATTTATATTTAGCCATGAAAAAAATTAAGATTGACATTTTTGTATCAGAAGAAAGTTCATATTTTTCTCATTAGTTACTCTTTCCTTTTGACGTTAGGAACAAAAAGGTCTAAAAAATTAATATCATGGGTAAAAAACTACACACTTGTAGTAAAAAAAATACACTTCCTTCTATTGTTCGAGTTCACTTGCAATACATAAATATTGCACAAATGGCAATATTGTGGTGTTGTCCACCACATGTATGCGCTCCCCTGTGGACCAATTTAGAACACCAATTTATTTGAAAAACAGTTCTTTATTTTAATCATAGGTCTACTTCACTTGTCAAATAGTTTTTAATTTAAAATGTTCATATTCTACTAGTGTGGCTTAAATGTACACACTGCTCCTTCATGCCTAGGCCATGCAAGGTAGACAAGAGACTCATCCAATTAATATGTAAAATAAAAGACAACGTAGTCGTATCTAGTGTCTGGTGTTCTGTGTCCGCATGTCCATGATTTGCCATTTTATAGAGTGCTCGATTTAGAAAATAAAGGTTACATGCATTTCATACTGTACTGATATTTTTCCCCGAAAATGAGCTGAATAATACAAAAAATCATTCGCAAATGCAAATGCATCTGTGCATGCAAAATCCTCTGAATTGAGCACTGCACGTATGGTCAAGTAAATTTGGCAAAAAAAGAAATTGTAATTAGTAATAATAGGCAAATGCCTCTCCAGTCATACAACTTACAAGTCCTAGCCACCCACTTGTACTAACACGGCTAGGCTAGTAAAAGGAACTTCTACCGTGATGAACGTTTTCATATTGGTGTACTCGCATCACGAACTAGTCTAGGCATTGCGAACTAGCAGACTAGGCTAGGGCCTAGGCTAAGTCTAGTCATGCTAGTCCGCAATGCAACCCTAATGAAATGTACGACTTCACGAGCAAATCAGACGCATTCTTTAATCGGAATGAAGTGAAAACATTCATCGCGGTAAAGTTCATTTTTTTTACTAGCTGGGTCCTACTACTTTGTACTAGCCAGGGTTAGAAATTCGTGCAAACGTGGAAAGAAAGAGGCGAAAATTGGTTTAGCAGTCAAGTCTGAATCAAGTCTTGCAATCAAGTCTGCATGTCTGGTTTATAATCATCTTAGATTCTCATCCATTCGGTTTGTGTATTTGTAACTCAGCTGCACTTGAAACTGATTTTGCGAGAATGTATTTGGATTCTAGCATTCAACAATTGCTAGCAAATTTATTCAGCTCAGGCTCAGGCGAATCTGCGGATTCTCGCCGAATTTCTGACCCTGCTAGCTAGTCATGTAGCAGTAGCCTCGAACTAGTCATGTAGTATCATGGAGTTATAACTCCATGCTAGTACCATCATGACAAGGCATCCATGCTAGTACTCTCCGCATGATATACTACCGGCTATAAAGGCTTAAGACACTATCAGTGATTTATCCGAAAGAATCAAAATATTTAAAATTTGCAGGAATAGCTTAAAAGTGAAGGACAAGCCTGTAGGATTCTCATAAGTTACTTTTTCCAACTGAAGAATTGACAGAAAAGGAAGAAAACAGCAGTATTCAAAGATACGAATCTCCATTTAATTACGTGTTGTAGGAAGTGTCCGAACGGACAGTCTAAAGCCTAAACTATCAGATTTTGTCCTTATCAGGGTGCTTCTGGTCCTATAATTTGCAGGGTATGTTAGGATACCTATGCTTGTTGCAGACATGCAAAAATCTGATTTTTGATGATTTTTTCGATTTTCTGATTTAGCAAATCACTGATAGTGTCTTTAGTTAGGGCCTAGCTAGGCTGAGTCAATTATTGTCACAATGACGAGTGTCTGTCACACTGGTCATGCTGGTATTATATTAATTATTATACGATAGTTAAAATATAATATGACAGTGACCATATGAGAGACGTCATCCTTGAATTTTAATTGTTCAGAAATTGCACCGAGCCAGGCTTTCGCTGGAATCACGGCACCCGGCCGGCAGAATTGCATATGAACATTATTGATCGGCAGTGCAGTGACACTCCCAACTCATGGCATGCTCTGGCCGGGGCTCTGGCAGTCATGAATAAATGCCAAAATAGTCATGCATGCATGCACACTCGGTGTCGCAAAGTTGAAATCATGATATGATAACTTACGATCAGTTAGTTTTACGGCATAGGTGAATTACGCTATTTTCTCGATATTTTATAGTTATAATAAAAGCTTTACTTTTATTTGATTAATTTGTATCGTTCGACCCGTGTTGTATTTTAGTGAGTAGATAATCATTCATGACATTCTGAATTGACCTCCATAGAATTATTATTATGCTGGAAATACTAGTAATATCATATACCAAAAGAAAAAAAAAAAATCCAAAGACATACCACCATTGGCGGCCTGTGCGCAGGGTTGGAGACAATCAAAGCATGGATACAGTTGTCGTGAACACGCGGCCGGGTGGAACCTTTTAACTCCAGGAGGATTAGGGCCAAGTAAAATATGTGATCTAGGAGATTGGCCAAACCTCTCTGTACTTAGATAATATGATTGGACAAAAGCCAGACATTATCTCTGGAAGAAAGACGATATGTCGGAAACCAGTGTAACAGGCTTAAACGTGAATTTTCTAATATTCCTTAGTTACGAAAGATACTGAAGGGAAATGCATAAGCACGTTTTCTGTGACAAAGAGAAATCATACTGGAAAACCAACATAAGCAACATATAGTGGAGGGGTCCCTATGGTTCTCCATAGAAGTTATTTTATGAAGGTCAGTTATTTGTTGGCAACCATTATAAAGGTATTCTACTGGTACTGACTATTCAGAAAACGATGTGCCATTTTTCTGTTGACCTTTATTGACCCTGACACTAGGTTCACAGGTTCAAAATGGTCTTAACATCGTCCAAGTATTCGAACTAATTGTACTCAAAATGTGGCACATGTCATCACAAGAATATGTGCATATGATATATTTATTTTGTTACTACTTGGAAGCTTTTGTTTTCTTGTTATATGCAAATAAGCTAATTAGAGACATAAAATTTGCCTTATTCGACCCAGTCGGTTGAGTCCTGTCCCAAAAAGCAAGAGTTAGGCCCTCCTGTTTTTGCACATGTTATAGTTGAACCCTACACAGTTCCCACTATACCTTGCTATTAATGGTCCCCTGGCTAAGGAAACAAGTTTGTTTTAATGAAAACTATACAGAGAAAATGATTGATGTAGCATATCCTCGTTTCCCCTCTCCTCCTCGTCTTTACCAAACCAAGCCATTTTTTTTGTAACCGGTGTAACCACCAGGGGGGATGGGGAGGTGGTTGATGTTTACCACCCCTCGGAAATCGTTATAAAGTCCCACCCGTATGCTTATGATCTAATACCAGTGGATGTTAATGGCCCCCTCTATCCATTGATACCACAATAAGTACACATCTCCCTAGTATGGCGTCCATAATGACGTCATAAAAGTCAGGTGCTGAGACAAAAATGGGCCTTTTCCTAAAATGGGGCCGAAAATCTCCAATTTTGGCGCTAAAAATCGAGGAGTATTCGATTTTCATGCGGTTTTTAGCTCTAAATGAATGCAAATGACTAGTTTTACATAAACTAGAGTTTTAGAGCCATACTGTTGCATAATACTTTCAAATGTTACCATGTAAAATATCTTAGGGTGGCAACCTGCCCGAGGGCACTTAATCCCTAACCACCCGGCAACCACCCCCTCCCCTTCGACTTTGAAGCATACCCTAAAACCCCCGGTGACGGTGCTACCTTCCCATTTTTTTTTCGTCTAAAAGCCCAGAAAGGCTGAGAAAACGATTACCACATAAGCTTTTTTTACGAAAGCTTTTGGGCATTTTAGCGCACCGGAGCAAGTTTTTCTCTAGGGGGTAACCCCCCCCCCCCTCCCCCCCTTGTAAGACGCGAGGGTTAAAACCAAATCTATGGAATGAATGTTTGTTATAACCGTAAAACCACCAAGATCCAATACATGATAGCAAAATTTAGCGGGGGGGGGGGGGGGGTGTTACTAGTTATCTTTTCATCATTCTCAGCCCACATGTTTGATTGTTTTAATTTTCTTTCCATCCAGGCCTACGGGGGGGTCACTGTCAATTGATAAGGGGATATCATTGCACCAAAGAAACAGCAAAAGGGTATATTTTCAAGATTGTGAACGATACATACGTAAAAGGGTAGCAAAACCACTGAATCTTGAAAAAAAGGGTGTATTTTCACACTTGAGACCGACTTGAACTTACATTAGTGGTACGATTTGGAAATTTAAACTCCTTTTTTATAGGGGGTGCGGACTTGAATGTGGACTTTTTGGGTAAAGCGAATCACCCCCCCCCCCCTAAAATGGTCCTTTTTTAACATCTCATCACTAAAAGGTGGACTTTCTTGTCAGAACTTTCTCTACACTTTGGACCATTTTATGGACAAAAATCAAAAATAGGTGAGGGGCCTTTTGCCCCTTTTGGTGGGATTTTTGTGTTTGTATTGTTGGGGGGGGGGGGTTGACGGCTGGACCTGCCGGTAGCTGATCTCGGGATATATTGATCCCCCTCAATCTCCATACTGCCAGTGCCCAACACGTTCAATGAACAAACTCATAAGCCTTAGGGTAACATTTTGAATTAGGTTCTGCAACATTAATTATCTTAGGGGCATATTGGCCCTGAATTAATTGCACACACTTTTTATACACTAAGACCAGGGAAATAATGATGAATGTTTCAATAAAAACAGTTCATCAAAGAATAAGCTAAAATGAGATAACAGTGTTGTTTCGAACACTTGAATAAAGTGTTTGTTTATAACACTTAACGAATTTTTGAACGGATTGTTGAACAAGAATATACATCTATCAATCAATGGACTACGTGACAGCAGCCCGGGGACCGCAGTAAAATGTTTCAATGTTCTGGCACAGTTTTTTATGGCAAAAAATCGCAATTTTGTGTGAGCATTTTACTACGGTGTAACACAATTCAGTTACTTAACCATGGCATTAATAGCAGCTATTAATGGGGTACTCTAACTGATCTTGCTTTAATCCTTAGACTATTCAGGGTCTTGGTGAAAAGGATAAAGCATCATAAAAATGAAGAGAATCACAATTTGGTCTTGCACTTTTTTTTACAAACTTGTAACATAATTTGGTTTACCAACCAATGGTCATTATAGCATTTTGTGCTGCATCGGGGGGTTTGGGTAATGCGGGGGGATTCTCAAACCATGACATACGGGGACTTTGCCACAGACATCACGTCCTCATTTTTAGCCTTCTAGTATATCAATGACCCCCTTTTTTCAGGCCAATTTTGTATAATGACAATGGGTCACGTTTTTTCAATATTTTCTCAATTCGGAACCCCCAATTTTTTTCTAAAAATTGTTGGGGAAAATTAGTCAAATTTGTCTCAATCTGAAGTAAAATTGTCCACGTTGCATTTGAGAAAACTAGACAAAATAATTTGCATTAAATTTTGGCCTAACATTTGCCCTCTCGGTAAATCTATGGGTTCCCTTTTTTGGCAAAAAAATAAATGTATAGCTATGGGTACTATTTTCCGGGGGCGTCCCTAACAAACCAAACCAAACCTGGAACCCACCCCCCCCTGTAAGGGTGACTAACTTTATCCGCCTTTAGAACGAGCTATCCAGGGTCCCTCTGGAATGGGATCGGATATGAAAAACTAATAACACGTGACTGAGACTAAGATTATAGTTTTATAATACATACTTTTGTCTCTGGAGTCGAATCTTGGTTATTTTCAACGGTATAACAACGATTCGTTCCATGGATTTTGTATAGACTACATCTGAATTCCATTTTCTCTTGCACATTTTTACAAACACCTTGCTTTACTTTACTTCACATGGGTTTAAAGGCTAATAGCAAGGAATACTGGGGATTGTGTAGGGTTCATTCTAACGTTTAAGCAGAGTAGAAGTGTTGACAGATGACTAGTGCAAGCCTTGAGGCCACCTCTTGCTTTGGACAGACTGGCCTGCTAAGGCCAATTAATTTGCATATTTTTTTCTAATTAGGTTATTTTTGCATATTACCTAGAAAACGAAAGGTCAAAAAACAAATAAAATAAATATCAATACAATATATTCCTTGTGAAATTTTCCACCTTTTGGTACCAAGGTCGCATAAACTCATTTGAACGATGTATGACCATTTTGACCTTTGACCTTGTGTCAAGGTCACTAAAAGTCAACAGAAAAAATGTCAACATCTCTTTTCTGAATAGTCAAACCCATAGTATACGTTTATAGTGGTTGCCACCATTAACATGGGACTTCACCAAATTTACATAGTCCCCATCCACTAATATGCATAATTGAATTGCCTAGATGTGGTTGTAAAATGGTGGAGGATTCTGACGCGTGGAGATTCCTCCTCTTCCAGCATAAATATGGTCGACGACTAACATTTTGGCGAGTAATAATTTACTTATTTTTATCATTTTCCTTTCTTATGTTGTTTTAGTTTGTTCATTTTGGTTCAGAAGTTTCATGTTTGGATTTTATTCAATGTATTGTCTGGCATTATTTTCTTTCTTCCTGAGAAAAAGGGACATTTTTTAATATGGCCATAATCCTGATCCGATAAATCGTCCAAAATTAGAATTTCTATTGAATTAAGTGGATACGCTACAACCCTCTGAGAAGGATGGACTCCGTCACAACGACCCCAAAAACTTTTAATAACAGACAGGACTCAAGACGAGAATCCTTAAAGGACAATCCTCTGCATTTTATGCACAATTTGTGAAAGAAACAACAAATTGGTTTTGTAAACACTATATTTTAATATACTAATGCAAGGCTCAATCATAAGATCAACTTTATTGTGACACAAAAGACATTCAGTTTCATTTACTTTTATCTGATACATCTGGTATTTATTTTTGAAGTAGAAATCACATTGCATGGAAACCCTACAAGTTCAGTTACCATACTCCTTTTAAAACAGAACTTCTTATCGAGTGCAAAGGCCCTCACTTTTGCTTTGGACAGACGGTCCTGCATAAAGGCAATTTTAATGCCATATATTGTCTCTAATTAGGTTATTTGCATAGTACAAGAAACGAAGGTCAAAAAACAAAATAATATCATATACAAGTTTCCTTGTGGAATTTGCCCCATTTTGTACCAAGTCGCTAACTTTGGACATGTAATGACCATTTTGACCTTTGACCTTTTGTCAAGGTCATAAGGTCACAGAACATGGCAACATCGATTTTCTGATAGTCAAAAACCCAGTGTGATACGTTTATAGTGGTTGCCAACAATTAACCATGGACCTTCACCAAATTTTACATAGGCCCCTCCACTAAGAGCATATGGAATTGCTGATGTGGTTGTAACTGGTGGCGGATTCTGATAGTGGAGTTTCCTCCTCTTCCAGCAATAATATGTCGACGACTGAACATTTGGCGAGTAATCATTAACTTATTTTGTATCATTTTTCCTTTTTATGGTTGTTTAGTTGTTCAGTTTGTTTCACTTCATGTTTGGATTTTAAATTCAATGTATTGTCTGCTTATTTTCTTCCGAGGAAAAGGGACATTTTAATTATGGCCATAATCTGACCGATATCGTCACATAGAATTTCTATTCTATTGAATTAGTGGATAAAGCATACACCCTCTGAGAAGGTAATGGATCGTCGACCCGCCCCAAAACCTTTTATGACCGACAGGAATACAAGACGATTCCTTACAAAGACAATTCTTCTGTTTTAGTGCCAATTTGTGAAATGAACAACAAATTTGAGTTTGTAACCTATATTTTAATAATACTATGCAAGGCATCAATCATATGATCAACCTTTATTGTGAACCAAAAGACTCAGGTTCACATTTACTTTTTCTGATACATCTGGTTTTTTTGAAGTAAGAAAAGCCATTGCATGGGAACCCTAAGCTTCAGTTACATACTTCCCTTTTTCAAGGAATGCTCTTATCTAGTGCAAAGGCAAATCACTATTTGTTAGTAATACTGCATAACATTGCTGTAAAACTTGTGCTTGTTTACCACTCATTAAATATTATTCTGGCATGATGTGCCACGCTATCATGTTAAATATCATACAAACAATGAATTCTGTACCACATTGTATATTATCACATTGGAAGTTTTTTTGTGGAATACATTGGCTATAGAGTCATTCTAAACAGTTTATTTGCACGCAAAATTTTGGAATCTGACCCAACCAAATCAGAAAAACTGTTTACCTAGCTACCTTTAGGTTAGGACTAGTCTCATATATTGCAAGCAGGGATGTCACTTCCTATGGTGCAAGTAAGGTCTGTATATCACGGACCATGGCCATGTATGGAAATATGAGACTCCTACACTCAACAGACGTACAGTGAACGCTGAGAAGGTGGGTCACATAGATGGGCTGTTTACAACACAATTAAGAACTGCGTACACTGCATGAGGGTTTGGTCAATTCAGGATTAATCTTCTACCTACTGGCAGAAGAAAAAAAAAATCCTACTATAGTAGAGAGACAGTCCAAGCTAAGGTTTCTTTGTACACTGATATTCTTGGTAATAACATTTATTGGTGCAAGTAAGTCAAATTAACTATTGCAGCTTACCAACTGTATAGGTTTCATACAACGACTTGCGGTTTCAATGCTAGACATGCAACGCCCTATTCACATCTAATGTCTAATATTGACGGTTAACCCCGGCCCCTGCAGTGACTCAGCAAATTGTGACACACAGGGCACCATCCAATAGTGGAGCGGTTTGGACTGCAAAATTGTTGACCAACCCCTCCCCCCTCGGTACAACAAACTCAACCACTTCTATTCGGAAGATAGTAATAAATAAATTAAAAAAAATGATGGTTGTGGTCAAAACTTTGGTGGCAGGGTATTTTTTTGGGTAAAAAATCACGTTTTTTGAGCTAAAACTTAAGAATATCAAGATTAATTTAATTCTTAGCAAAACAAATTTAATCATCGTTGCACATACTATCAATCTCTGACATTTATATTATGATTTTCTGTTTATACAATATATAACGGTTTCTAGAATTTTAGGGCCCCCCAATCACCTTTTTTTTTTCCTAAAAGCATCCTTTTTAATCCATGTCCCACAACGAGTCTTTACCCTAACCCTTTATGCAATGTTATAAAAACCTATATATCCAGATAACAAAAAGGATCCATAAAATAAGATTTAATTTTTATTTACTTAAAAAAATTAAAAAAAGATAATTTTTTCTTGAATTGCAGCCCAAATTTCATTTTTTTTCATTTTTTCGTCATAAAATCGATCCCTGCCAGCCTGCCACCAAAGATTTATCGAACAACAACAACCATCATTTCCTTAAATCTTAATATATTATCCTTCAAATAAAGTGGGTTTGTTGTTTTTGGTTGTCCGGTGGGGAGGGGTAACTCGAAACTAAAGCACTTTTCAAGGCTCGACCGCTCCGCTACAATTGGACGATCTGCCACATTGCTATCATTACTATGCATGTCTCTCTCTACGTCATTGGACGCGGACAGTTCGTGTTGCTGTGTGCAATAATGCATTATGGGGGCCGTTTTTGTATGTTCCTTTGTTTTTCATTCAGAACTTTATTTCACTTCAGACTTATTTTTCATATGATACAAATACAAGCATAGATAATACAATCACCAAGTCTTTTAGACAAGAAATACCAATTCATGATTCATGGATTATAGTTGATACTAGACATATTTGTTAGATCTATGAACAGAATGGGTAAGCAATCACAAAACTCGCGATCCATGATATAATAATGAAAATATAAGGGGACATGGCAATAGATATCGAGGACAATGAGGAGTATCATAAGGGCAAGGTCTGAACGAGGAAAGATCAAAATAAACCCCAAGGGGCTTTAGGTTTGATCCTACCCCTACTTATAAAGAACAAAGTTGAGTCAAATGATCAAAATTGGAAAGGACCAGACAACGAACAGCACAAAAATAAAAAAACAAGGACAGACTAAGGGTAAACAAGGTGTGTCAAAAAAAGGATAGGCCTATGCACGTTAAACCAGACACAGTAAAAGTGGAGAAAAAAAAAAATTTACTGTTGAATTTCTCGCAACAAATTAACCAACAACCGCGGAAGCTCCCAACTGAGTGTGATGAAGAACGTGAAAATTCGATTAGGGAATCGGCAAATAGTCACCAGTCACAAGTGATGATGGAATCAAATCTCATGCACACCAAATTCTCTCGCGCCAAAAAATGAAAAAAAAAAACTGTCCCGAAGGACTTTTTGTCCCCGCGAACGAGTTGGAACGGGGACTATGAAATGAGCGCGTCCGTTCGTGCCGTGATAAAAATGTAACACACGATTATACAATTTATCTGGATTCCGGTAGGGTGACAAGATGAACTTGGGGAAGAAGCGGGTTGATTAGTTCTCGAGCTAATTAGATTTTGGGCGTCCCCCGTTAAATATGCTAATTAAATATCTAATTTGCATTAAAATTTATCAAAATCCTCCTGCAGGCTTGTATACAAGTTTTCGGGAGGTCCTAAGGCGTTATAATGATGTAACTTGGTGGAAGGAGCGGGGGAAGAATTCTGGCCTCCTGATAAGATATTGGACGTATTTTGGGCAAAATCGAATATGCAGGGAATGAGTAATATATGCAAAAAATCAGCGAATTGCTATATTTTTGTGAGCTGTACATCGGATTCTCAACATTCCTGCGCTGCCTGAAAGGCATCAGGGGCACATCTTTTTGCATTTGCAAAGTATGTGATATATGACGAACGACCTACCTATTCAAGCCTGTTGTTTAAAGCTGTTAAAGGGATTTCACGCATGCGTAAATCGCGTTAGTGCTTGTCACCGACTCCTGGCAATCACCGACGGCACTTCGCGACTGGTAGTACATTCCATTATGGAAGACTACTGCTATTATAGCAACTCGTTCAGGCACGTGGCCACGGTCGACTGACCGGAGTTTAAAATGTGAACCGCGAAGGCGTGTATGTATGTAGGCACGACCAAGTAAGGTGGGCGATACCGCGGTTGAGAGCTTAAGAAAATTCATGACTTTAGACATACTGTTAGTTTGGAATAAAATGGCCAATCTGTTGTGTAATATTAAAGTTTCCAGGTCTTTTTGTTTTCTCTCAAAACGATTGTGACAAATATATAGGCATGAGAAATTTGAATTGTACAAAATCATATTGTTTTGTCATTGTAATTTTTTTAAAGATCACATCCAAAAAAAGAAAAGAAGAACAACCAAAACGACTTATCACACACACCATGTATACTGAAAGAAAAAACACAATCCATGATTTCTCAACGCAATCTAAAATTACCGCGGGTACTGCCTAAAAAGAACAAAATATTGCAACGCGCTTAAAAGATAATATTTGACCATTTGCGTTTTTTGTAGAGTAGTAAGAGTGGGTGTAGTGTGTTTCTGGTCTTGTTTCAAGGTGGTTGTTTGTTAATTAAAAGACACCAGACTTTGTGCCTGGTTGAAAAGGAAAGAAAAGAAATCAGGACGAGGTCCCTTTTTTTAAAAAAAACTATTGTCAAAGCTGTTTTTTACAGCAATTTTAATCAACCTAGTGACACGTATTCCAAAACACGTTTAACATTCGATTAACTAAAATAATCGTTCAACTTTGAAATAGTGAGGTGGATAAGTATCATTCATTAAAATATGAGCTTATAAATTCCTTTTGGTAGAATAGGACAAATATGAGGGCTTTTGTCGTTGTTCAAAAAATCACCCTAATTCCTACTATTTCGGATGATAAACTGTTCGTGTAATAAACAGTTTAAACAATTTTTGGAAAGGAATAGGACCAAAATGTTTCAAGAGGGTGTTAAAAAAGTCGTTTTTTTTTTTTTTGCGTTTAGTACAAGACGTACGATAAGAGTGGTGGGAGGCGGTCCTTTTGGTTAACCCCTTCATGTGTGTAACGCGCGTAAGAAGAATGGCGATTGCGTTTGAATGGAAAAAGTAATCTTAAGACTATAGACGTACGGACACGGGCTGCTGACGCTTAAAACTGCGAGCCCGTTCTCCATGCGAGCCGAATTGGGATGTTACCCCGTTCCCAGGCTACATCTTCCCAAAGTGCTGTATGCGATTGTAGTGATCGGTCGCTGCAAATGTGATTGGGAGGTCGAGAGGATTGAGTGTTAATAAAGACAAAACGTTAATTGATGGCTATTTGGCTTTTGGGGACCGCGGCGGTGTGTGGGTTTTTGGACGAGGTAATGGGGTATTTTGTGTGGTTTGGTTTGTGGTTAATCGTCATTAGGGCCAATGAGACAGACCGAATGGTTTTGTTGCTTTACACGTTCCCAGCATCCTTCGCGAGTGCTGTCGGAGGGCCATGTAGGGATTTGTTTGCCGTAAATGTGATTACGATGTGGACATTTTGCGTGTAAATAACACAAAATTTAATTGAACCTAATATCGCGTTTTGGAGACCGCGGTATGGGTTGGACCACGATATTGGGTGATTCTGGTGGTTTGTGGGGTTTTTGTGGGTGGTAATCGAAATGAGGGTATCGACGACGTGGCTGGAGACTGGGAGATGACGTCATTGTTAGAGATAGCCATTGCGCGAGTGCCAGAGATGTGTTTTTCCTTGTGGGATGATAAATTCGTGATGTCATCTATAAACGAAGCTGTAGATGCACATGTAGGCTGATCTTAATTATAAATATACTCGATATAGTACAATCTTTAACTATGATCAATTGATTCTCAAACAAAATGAACAATTACTTCACCGTGTTAAGATTTATGCCAGACTCAGGGTAGTCATTGACAAACAATTTCACGTTGCGAAAATTTGTGAGGCCACGCCACGTCGCTGGCTGCCCCCTAACTTTGTTGTACATAACCGTCGGGTTCTCAAATATTGCAAATCGCTATGGCGAATGAGTACCAGTTTTATTCAGACATGGTGACATAAACACTAATAACACAGCAAACACTGTAAGCAGTTGTCTACGCAAATTCAATTTCTTTGTGTCCAATAGGTGACATTAAAGTCCTTGAGAAAATAATAAACACAGCGGTCCAGTGACCAAACAGGACGGAAATGGAAAGTTAAAAATCGGTGTTGAAGGGGGATGGTGACTTTAAACATGCTTTAAAGAGCCGATCTACGTTAAATTCAGAGAAATGTTAAATACATAGGGCCTGTGACCGGTTCATATTTTACTCAAAAAGATTTCCGCAAATAAGACACAACAGATCTAAAACAAAAGCGCCCATGCGGAAAAAAATCTTCGGCAAGAGTTCCATATGTACCCATCTTCGAAGTCTACAAGTAACAAATTTTTTTTTTTGGCCTTAGTGTTAGGGTTATTGTAGTGTTAGGCCATAATTAAAAAAGAATTGTTTTCCTGTCAAAAATCAAAGAGGTGGTACATATGGAACTCTTTCCAAAAATCATCCTTATGTGGAAACTGCAATTATTAATTTGTTGTATTTTTAAATACATTTATTTCCTGATTTTGCAAAATCACTGATAGCAATTGTTAGTTTTAGGTTTTGCAATGTGAAATACCGGGCGGTGTATGGCGGTGGTGTAGTGTATCAACTAATCGTGCAATTCATAATGTGGAATTTTACGATAATATTCGGCCAGTAGTAAAATACATTAACAGGACCCGATATCGATAAAGCCTATATCGCCATATGTTTATGTATTGTGTAAATGGTTTTGAGTTTCATGTCATTTTACTGAAAAATCTAGAATGGACAAAATAAAATAAGATATTAAAAAAAATCGCTGTCCTAACAAAGCAAAATCAACCTCATGTTTGTAAGCAGGTGTTTGTAGTATTACTTATGGTACATTTTAGGCATATGTTGTGATGTTCTAAGCGAGTAGGGCTCCTATATGGACAAAATATTGATATGCCGTGTGGTCTTAAGTTTGGTTTTGGGTAGGGACGGAACGCTTACGTGCCTCCAACAGTCTGGAAGTAGGACCCCGTATCGTCGTATCAATAGTAGTGCCGCGAAAAAGTGACCAAGCTATATGAAATGTGCAGAGATGCAAGATTTTTGGCCAAATTTAACGTATGATACTTGGCCACTTTTCCTCAATTTTTACTTTTTAGCAAATTGGAAAATTTTTGGCTCAGATTTGAGGAGAATAGATCGGAGTAATTTTTTAACAAGTTGTAAAAAATTTGGAAAAGATTACTATACCAAAAATTGTTTAAATGAAAAAAAATGGGTCTACATATACCAGAAGACTCAAAATGAGACCATTTGCGGCACGTCGTATCCTTTGTACTCGGGGAGGGGGGGGGGGGGGCACCTCAGCGGGCCACTACCATATCTCTAGCTCTGTTGCCCGGAGGAGCAAGGAATTTGCACCAATACTGTACCTGCACTAATATGGTTATAATAACGTTGAATTTCAGTCTGGAACTTAGTCTGTCAAATGACTATTTGTTTGAAATTTTGCGCGAAGCCCACTAAAAAGGAATTTCACATCCGATCAGGAACACTGGGGTTAAGGCTGATGGCTTTCAAAGCTGGGGGCATTCGGTGATAGCCGACGTGCCAAAACGGGTTATTTGGTGAAAAAACAGCGAAATGCCCATAAGGGTGATTTTTTGTGGAACATTGTTATATTTATGATGTTTTATATTATTTTTCAATCTTGTTTTCAAGAGGAGTATATTGACACAATATTGATATTGACCGTGGGTTAAGTTGGTTTGGGTAGGGGAACGGGACGCGTTTAAGTGCCTCCGAGAAACTGAAGCAGGGCCCAAACTATATGAATGTGCCCGAAAAAAGGACCCTATCTATTAACATTAAGAAATATAACGTATGACAAATTTGCCAGTTTATTCAAAATTTGACCTTTTTCGCAAAGAACCCGTTCTTCAATCCTTACACACCATTCTCCTTCTTACATGGGTGGGAAAATTGGTCCCCAGTTGGCTCTGCCAGATTTTTGAGGCGCTTAGAACTTAATTTTTCAACATATTGTATAAGATTTGGAAACAAGATTACCATACAAAAGCCGGGGAAGGTGAAAAAATGGGCGAAGAACAAAATGGACAGAAAGAACAGCAGAGGGAGAAAAATAAGGGGAGGAGTCTGTATCATTTCACTCTCTCCCAGCCGAAGAAAGGCGACCCTTACCAAAGATCAGCTCTTGCGCGGAATTTGGTAACGGTCCTGATAGAATGAGTGGTTAATGGAAAATATATTCTTTGCTCAAGGATAGCATGTCCATTTCTTTCATCCTCCCATATACTGATACGCACATAGAACCTATACGATTTGTTATTTCCATTAAAATCTAAAAATGGCCAAAAGTTATTGACTGGTTGGTTCTCCAAGCTAAACCTATACACATAGGCACACATATTATGCGCTCAGATATGAGAGAGAATTGAAAAGTGGACATGCTTTCCACTTATTAATTTTGTGGATGAAGAGGTCCCAAAAATTTAGAGAAATGTTGACAAGAAAACCCATTTTTTGGGGTGATGAGATGTTCAAAAAGTCCAAAAAAGGAATGGGGGGGGGGGGATCCACTTATACCAAAAAAGGCCCAAGTAATTCCTACATGCGGGCATGCCTCGAGCAAGCCTATGTTTACATTAGACCTATAATTATTATCTCATTACAGTTTAATTGTTTTTGGTTTGTTTGGGGGGAATCATTGCAGTTATTGCCATAAATAATGGCCGCCTTCACCCTTAAAAGGCGGCGCGCCCAGCACGTAGCAGTTACATCTGTAGCAGCATTGTTTTTCGCGAGAGGGGGCAAAGGGGGTCAGGGGGAAAAGGAAATTCAGGCCGATCATGAAAATTTCGTTCAAAGATTGGAGGTTAGCGTCCCCCAAAAAAACGGCTGATCTTGATTGCCTTCAAATTCCCCAAATTTTGCTGCAATTTAGTGGCCACTTTCCTCCGACCCCAAAGCTACGCAACTGAGGGGGGTCTTTGGGAGTGGAGTTCTTTGGCTGGCCATGTTGGCAGTAACAAATTTCTACCTGCCATTATAGTAATGTTGGAGGGAATTTTGGATAGCGAGTTCCAGACCTTAAACACATTGAAATTTAAGGCAGCTTAAGTGTGAATTTATGACAACAAAAAAACAAATAGGTATAAAGTCGATGGCTTGGGAGAAAAATAATATTGTAATGTCGCTGAAGCTTTGCATCATGTGAATAGTGGCCGTTTATTGACCGTTCCCACTCATCAGCTGCGGGTGCCCGCGCTTAACTTTGCAGTAATGTTCACCTGGTTTCATAGCTCAGTATTGAGATGGGGGCTCTAAATGTGGAAAAGCTTCTCTGAGTTTAACACTTGAGGAATATAAAAGGTGCGTGTCCGATCGTCTTTGGGACCCCCTGATTTAAACCCGGAAGTGCGTTATCGATTTTGATATCAGACTAAAGGCCATATTGTTCCAATTGTCGTCCGAAAATTTGAGCCCTCCTCAAATCCATTTCATTCCCAAGATATAAACAAAAAACTTGCTCGGTTTAAGTGGTTAACCATAATATTAGCACAGTATCGTATAGGGCTTTGCAGATTTGCATTTTATTGCGTCTAACCATCAAAACCGCAAGTGGGTTTCCCACCGGTAGTTGATGGGGTGTAGGTGCAAGTGCCAGGCTCTCATATCAGTAGAGAAACACAATACACATAATCGGAACAAGCACTCTTTAAGTCAAATAAAGGAGAAGGTTTTTGAAAGAAAAATATTGTAATGTCTTTGAAATATGCTTTAATGGAAGAGTGGATCCAAACGTTAGTGAACCCGCTCCCATCAAATCAGGTAGCGGTTGCCCGCGCAAAGCGCGGGACAACCGCTAGTCTATACTATAAGATCGAACTTCGCCGTGTTGTTTTCCCCTGGAGGCTGACATGTGACCCAGAAGGTCGCCATGTTGAATGTGTACACTATCAGGTTAATACCTTCCACCATCGTGTCTCTCGATTGTCGGGGGTTTTTGTATTCAAATGCTGATGATGATGTAGAGTTCTTGAGTGCAAAAAACGTGTTTGTAAAAAACATAGCTAAAACATGGTGTTGTAAACAGTAGTATTTGGTGAGTATGGATTCCCGTGGTTGGACAAAGAGTAAGTACGTTAATTGTGGGGTACCGTTTTATAGGGTAAGAAGGTATCCTCATGTTCTTGGCTTAATTACCCATGGGCCTTCGAGTTTTGACCTTGTGCTATTTCTATGTAAAAATTATTATTCTTGGTGATAAAAGAGGATCAATAGAAGGCCCTACTGTTAAAACAGTCAAGATGAATTTATAATAAGTATTTAATCATTTGAAAGACTTTCTACTATCTCCAACGTGTTATTTTGACGCAAATTTTGTGACCTTTTTGTTATCGCGTTTTAAATCGTGACCTCGCGTGGGCGAGTGTGAAATCTTTGATATTATTCTAAACTTATTTATTTTTGGAAACAAAAAAAAAATAAGAGGATAAAGATACCACATATATCAGTTGAACAAAGCGTTTAAGCTATTTTTCTATTCATTAATTAGCTCATGAGCATAACGTATTTTCGGAAGAAATAATTGGTTGGACCTTCAGCCCCTTCTGACTATACACTAAGGCGCGACTGAAACACTCGCTCACTTTATCTATGTTACTTGCGTCCTTGGGTGTAGAACGTTGTACTGCATGGGCTGTGGAGGTCAAATGACAATGACATAAACATTTTAGGCCTAAAGTAAAGATACTTAGTGTACTATTAGCGTATTAGGCTAGAAGAAAGCAGGTCTGGTTTACAACCGGCAGTGGCATGCAATTAAAAGGGATGGCACGATTTAAGTATATAACGATTTAATTTTGATAGAATTTACCCCCGTGGGGGGAGGGGGGGGGTTTCTCAACACGAACATGACCTTACGGGGATGTGCCACAGACATCGGTCCCATTTTCAACTTCTGATATATCAATGATACCTTTTTTCATCCAATTTTGGTTGTTTGGATTATAGCAAATGGGTTCGCGGTTTTTTTTTTTTTTCAAAATTTTCTAATGGCTCACGATTTTTATAAGAGTTAATTTGATAGGAACT
>JAMKCH010048428.1:0-10864 GCA_023653785.1 Ophioderma brevispina
TAGTGACGTCATCGTTAGTTTCTACATATTTTGATACCAATGGAAAGAGTAAAGTTAATAAATTCTAAGCTACACTGTAGGTACCAAATTGATAGGAATTGGATGTTCAATAAAGAAAATTCAAGCGAAGGCCAGTCAGCCCTCCTGCTGAGAGGGTGATTATCGCATTATCTTAAGCCGGTAAATGGGGATTTAATAACAAAGGCGGCAACGTGATAGGGTCTTTGAAACTCGTGTGTTGTTTGTCCTCCTCTCTATTAGGTCGATGCTTAAATGGATAGACTTATTGATCACGCAGAGCTTGTTTGGGCATGTATTAAATATGTATTTATTGTATCAATATGAGTGTGTCTTTTTTTAAGGTTTCCAGTGCTGAAAACGCATCTAAATGTTTTCAACATATTGTAGTGTGGGACATTTTTC
The DNA here is from genome assembly GCA_023653785.1 of Ophioderma brevispina. Lineage (NCBI taxonomy): Eukaryota > Metazoa > Echinodermata > Ophiuroidea > Amphilepidida > Ophiodermatidae > Ophioderma > Ophioderma brevispina. The sequence goes on from JAMKCH010048428.1 coordinate 424, forward strand.
TACTCCCTTCATCTATACATTCTGATGGTTTTGAGTAAAAATCGGGAATGTTGCAAGCTTCATACCCTGTATCTCTATCATTCTCGTTACACATTGTTAGCGTTCTAGCGTAAGGATGATGCCTGTGGCAGCTGCTGGGTTCGGAATTCATGTTAAAAAGATAATATTGAAATTACAAATGTAGGCCTAAATATGGTAAAAGTTAAAACATACTGCGGAAGCTGCCTCGAACTGATATGATTTAAGCGCAAACTACGATAAAGCTAATACTTAGGTCATATTTATAAGAAAGAAGTAAATGCTTCGCGACTCATAGGCCCAAGATACGAGTGACGACTATCATTGCACAAGCAGCATGCAAGTTCTACGATGACATCATAACTGTGACGCGTTAAAGCTAGCCCGTACAATTTTTTTTTTTTTTGGTTCACGGAAAAAATTGGAGCGATACGTGATTTTCTTTCAAATGAGGAAGGACTTTTAAAATCCGATCTTTAAAGTCCGATTAAATAAATACATTTTCGCTAAAGTCATTAATATATACGAACCTTTGACCGGGGCTTTTAAAACCCGTTAAATTATGGCATGTTTTACGATAGAGGGGTCAAAATCTTCCCGATTTAATATAAAATGTGTAATTTCAAGTATCAGATGTAATTTGGGGGCATTTTACCAGTTTTAATTGGAAAGTTCTGAGCCAAGACACACTCCCAAAAGTAAATTTGGGCAAAGAAATGTAATTTTTAACCTAAAATCCCCTTTTTCTTACTGCAAACGTTACATATTTTGATGGATTATGTCAATATTCAATATGTGAATATGTATTTGATGGAATATGATACAATATGTCCATCAAAAGTAACATTAGCAACAAACATGATGATTTTTTACCTTTTTTTATCTTTTTGTGAGAGGATTTGAATTTTTGATAGATATGTTATGTATTTTAGGTCACTTATTCACATCAAGACAGTTTTCAAACTATCCTGTTTTCAGATAATTTTTTACAAACAAAATACTGTTTTTCAGGCGAATGTTACATTTGATGGACAAAAATGGGAAAATTGTGTCCACCAAAAAGTGTAACATTCACCGCTTAATAAGTCTCATATCTTGAAAACTACTTATTGCAGGCAACTCAAATTTCTACCAGATTTTGTTTTTGTGAATTTCATAAGTTTAAATAGGTAAAAACAACTGATAAAGTGGCCAAACAAAATTATACTGAAAAATGTGTTTTCTACATTAGGCCAAACTACTGGACCCCTCTCTCGTGAAACTTGACTTATAGTAAACTAGTGCGGTAAAATGATAAGTAAGGCCCTATACCGCTTAATTTATTAAGATAAGAGAGAGCCAAAATGAACCTCAAAGATGAAAAGCAAAATATTTATTACCCTGTAATATCGTATTCTTTAATTAAAACTATTGTATTGCTGAGTGTGAGGTGAATCCAGCCACCCCCATTAGCGGGGACAAAACTGGATTTAAAACTTTGGTTTAACTAAACTAACTAACTTAACTATATGCCGGGATGAAATGTTAACTTTATTATACGATATTAATTAAGAAGTCTGCGCAAACATTTAAAAAAAGACTAGGCAACTTAGTGTAACGGTTTACTATTTCCATGATTAGCCTGTCTAGACCTATATACCATGTATAACGATTTAAACTTTGCGTTAAATCATCATTTGAGTATGTTACATGAATTAAGACGTCTATTGCGATTATATTATATACTTATTATGTAAGCGGTTACATTTCCAATGAAGTTTATATTTCCTTGAATTGTCAATTTAATAAGACGTATTCGAAGTCTAACAAGGACGTCATCGACTCATCCAGACTCGCCCGCTATGACTCAGGTACGGAGGGTGTAACGAGAGGAGCGAGGTCAAGGCGGGTCGGAGGACTTGTTGGGACAGGTTGCGATATTTAGGGCCTATATGGTTACTTAATGTTTCACGGGGAATTTTTGTTTCATTTCTTATTTTCTCCTTTTCTAATTATAGTTTTAATTCTTTTTTCCCTACTTTTATATCGCGACTCGCTCGCTTCCACTCCTATGAAGCAGCCTGAGACCCTTCACCAAAGATGTGCTCGGCATGGGGGTCAAAGGTCATTAAAGGGGAACTCCCAGTCTTAATGTAAACAATCTTCAAAAATTCATGTCTGCTATATGAAGCGTTGCAGACCCTTTACAAAAACTTGTGCTCGGCATGGGGGTCAAAGGTCATTAAAGGGTTACTTCCGGTCTGAGAACAAAATACCTTTAAAAAATCAGGAATCATAAAGCATGGTTTTAAAGGTATTTTTGACTCAGACCGGAAGTGATCCTTTATGACTTTTGACCCCCATGCCGAGCACAAGTTTTGTAAAGGGTCTGATGCTGCTTCATATATGTGAGTCACATTACCATGCAACGTTTCATATAGTAATCATGCATACACATACACATTTTGTACATATTTTGCCTCTCGATTAGAAATTATCGTTACCAATAGATGGATTGCAGGGTTTAATCTGTGATTTCGTTTGTTAAAGGGCCATGGTTCGATCGCTAATACCCCTCGTCCCAGAACCCCAGATTTTACCGGAAGTGGTCAAAATTTTGGTATCTAATGAAAGGTACTACTTTTTCTTTTCTTTTACCTTGTGAAATCGTAGGGCTAAAAGATGTTTTGTTTGGATGTTGTGAGCTAAAATGTGCCCCATTTTGGTTGACCAAAAGTACTCTATGGGGATTACAAAATACGACTTTATCTCTCACATCAAAATGGGTTGAAATGAAATATCGGTGCAAAAGTTTATAGGTGGGATTTTGGAGTGGAGGCCATTCTATCAAGTTGAAATGTTATATATTTAAATCGGGTCATCCCCCTTATTTGTATGACAAATACCTGTCTGAGCACATTGATTGAAGGGAAATGCGCCATGAAGATACCCGTTGACTGCTTTGAATGCCAATGATGCTGCAGAATTACTACTCTGTGAAGCTTCTTTCAGCTGTGATATTAGTGGTGGGCGGGCTGAAAAAATGGATATTTATCATAAATTCATGAGAAAAAGCGTTCGGATATTGTTAAACATAAGGAAATTTAAACAGAAGGATCATACTATGCTTACCAGTATAGCACGGTATAAAATATTGGTAGTCTTCTTCTTGCGTATGAGGCAGCAGCTAAATGTATTGATGTTGGTGGATTTGGTTTGGGGTCATTAAAGGTCATAAGATACCATTGACCTGTTGGATTTCGTGTCAAAGTGTCAAAATCAATATGCGATATCCCATTGGTCACTCCAATGGGTTATATCGAGAAAATTGCATGTGGGAAGCGCCACAACTACTTTACTGCAATAATAATGTCCATAACCACGCCCCTTGTATTATTAGTATGACGCACAGTAATCGTAACTTGAGGTTTCATGTATAAATTGGCATTCAATTCACTTGCGATTATTTTCAGGTTATTGATAGGCCAGTCAAATTAGGAAAACATAATGACTTATAACTAATTGCAACATTTAATCTCGTCATGTGAGTGCACCAAAGTCGTATCTGCATTTTAATGATTTTACAGGAGAAGCATTTTTGTGTTTCATTCTTTTGTGACTTTTCAAATGAAAATAATTCTTACACACGATAAAAATGTATTTTTCAAAATATCTTATAAATATTTAATTCCCCACTTAAGTCGACTAATTAAGAAGTAATTGGCTAATTAAAATGGCGAAACTACACACATGATTTCTCGTGTCATGCAACAAAGTCGTATCTACCAGTTACGACTTTGTTGCACGACACGGGAAATTCAATTTTGACTGCAACAAAGTCGTATCAACACCTAAATAGGCCTAATTAGCCTAATAATTATGCAATAATTGAGCCTTATACTTTAAATCTATGTTAAATTATGCGTATTCATTTACTTTTGTAAATTAATTAAGTACTGGGCGTAATCTTGAGTGAAAAATGTCGTAACTACATTTTTTTGATATGTTTTTAAGGTTTTTTGTGCCGAAATTAGCATAAATTCGCAAACATTTGGTACAAATGAAATTGCTCTTTTTTTACTTATACACCTTTTTAAAAAAAACATCGCTTTACAAGAAATAAAATGTCGTATCTACATACTAGTTTTCCCGTGTCGTGCAACAAAGTCGTATCTACCAGTTACGACTTTGTTGCACTCAACATTCAATTTTTAGAGTAACAAAGTCGTATCTACACCCTTCCATCCAGACTGGACCTTCCACTATAGAGGAGCTTCAAATCTGTCTGAAGAAACTGAACAACACCAAGACGCCTGGTCCCGACAACATTCCTGTAGTAATCTACATGGGAAACAAACCAGCTGCCTTATCAATATCGTTCATTACTCCTCTACCAAAGAAAGGTAACCTCCAACAACCCCAAAACTATAGAGGAATTACACTGTCACCACTGGCCACTAAGATCTACAACTCAATGCTGCTCAACAGAATCACTTCTCACATAGATTCCATTCTCAGACGGAACCAGAATGGTTTTCGCAAAGGCAGATCAACACTACCTCGGATACTTGCCCTCAGAAGGATCATAGAAGAGTTGAGAATTTCCAATAGAAAAGCTTCAGTTGTGTTTGTAGACTTTTTTAAGACTTCTGGCAGTGTCAACAGGGAGGTAATGCTGCATATTCTTACCAACTATGGTATCCCAGACGAGACTGTCAAAGCACTTGGCCATCATGTCTGATAATCCATCCTGCTTTGTCCAGACCATGGATGGGCCCACAAAGGAGGTCGTAACAACTACTGGGATCCTCCAAGGAGATACCCTTGCTCCCTGTCTCTTTGTAATCATGGTTGATTATATCCTCAGAGTATTGACATCATGAACGGCAAGGGACTCACCATCAACCCAAGCGTTCAAAACGTCACCAAAGTCAGCATATCGCAGAAATATGCAGATGATCTAATTTAGCTCTAACAGCCGATCTGATATGTGGTGTACTAACATCACTGGAGAATGATGCAGACAAAGTCGGCCTACATCTAAATGCCAAGAAGACGGAATATATGACCGTCAATGAGGAAGATAATAATCAACCTAACTGCACTCCAGACGGTACCCAACTTAAAGAGGTCAGGTTCCTGGGGTCCTATGTCGCCGAACAGGAAGAAAGACTTCCTGTCACGTAAAGCACAAGCTTGGAATGCCCGCAATAAAGTACACCACTTATGACAATCTGATATCTCCAATTCAACCAAGCTGAAGTTCTTCAGAGCTGTGTAGAGAGTATCTTATTATATGGATCTGAGACCTGGACCATGAACAAAGAGCTACAGGATAGACGGAATGGCACGTACACAGGCTTCTTATGCGAGTACAAAACATATCTGGCGTGAGCACATGACCAAACACGATAAGAGAGATATCCCTCCAATATCATTTCTGTTGCCAAACGTTGAGTTCGATTTGCTGGTCACGTCATGTGCGATTGATCAAGTAGTCAGACATCACATGTTGGAGCGTTACCACGCCCAAACAGGGTCGTCGCCCCTTAACTACATTGACGTAATTGCTCGAGACATCCACAGGATCCATCTGACTCCCCAACTAATGATGAACAGGGACATTTGGCGCTACAGGGTGAACAGTATCTCGGCTGAGTCATTGGTATTAAAGTTAAAAATAAAGCTTGTACTTTAATGCGAAACACCACTGGAAACCGATGCATGCATGAGGACTGGTATAATATAAGTGTTGAGATTTGACCACCACTCATGCCCTGGAGCATAGGTTGTGGACAACCGTTCCAGAGCGGAGCTATTCAGTATATTGGGTGCTGACCACAATAACAGTAGCGATTTATTCCGTAAATGTTATCAAGGATAGATTGCAAATCATGGCACACAATCCTCGCTGGTCTTGTGGTTAGGTAGAGATATCATTTACAGTGGTCCCGGATTCAAATAGCCTCTTTGAAATATATAAAATTTTCAGGGAGACCTGCTCTGGAGCATGGTCGGTGGTAAAAAACTTACCGAGTGCAGTAAATATGAGATCTAAGAAAACTAACGAGAAAATCTTCAAGTCCAAATCTGGTCCAGGACCATTTGCATATAAACGCCCCAAGCATTTCGAGAAAGGGATGAGTTGAGCAACAGTATCTTGTGCCTTTGCGTTAGAGTTTTTCGCATTTTAAAAAGCACGTTTCTTAGGCAATTATATATTAATATTTTGATCAAACCAAACTCTACCTCCATAAAAAAGAGCTCTTCATAAAATATGTTTTAAAATGTTGTTACTATACAGCCTGTCTCAAAAAAAATGTACAATGAAAAACGATTTTTTTTCAATATTATATCTCAATATAAGTAAGTTGTTTCGTAATCACATTAAGCGAAAAGACCAGGCTTTTCAGGATTTTTTTGTTTCATCTCATTTGTTGTTTCAATCAAGAGATAACGCCAGTTACGCGGAAACACAAAAATAGAGTTTGTGCCACTTTCTGATTCAGTGAAAACAGGTGAAAGAATTAGTGAAACATACGTTATTCACAGTTGAACAGAGATAAATTCTTTAAAAGGGATAACTCATAACTCTAAAAGAACGTAATGAGTGAAAGTTATGATCAGTAATTAAGTTCTGGCTTTAATTAAGCTAAATTGAATAACATGCGACAAAGTATGTTAAGTCTTGTTTGTTAGAAGAGAACCATGAACGTACAGCAATCCGGAGGAGAGAGTTTTTATGGTCTTGACGTATCAGAAACGCAAATTCCTACCAACACTTTTGATACTTTGCTTCCAAATTAAATTTTTATGACTTTCAACCATTAGTAAATGCACAAAGATAGTACATATTTTTTAAACATTTCTTGGATTTGAGTGTTGGATTTGGCTGATTTGAAGATACCAATTTTGTAATAAATCAAAGCTCCTTCAGTTGACGTGCAATAAATATTTGTTTGTGGCTTATTATGAAAAGAAGATTATTTTATTGACACTATTGTGTTGACTATTGAAACTTGGTCGATAAAACAGAATTCATTTTGTTTCTTTAATCTGTGGTTTGTTTCTTTTGTCAAGTGGCAATGTGTTAGTTTAAAACAGCATAGCATAACTGGGCGAAACAACTCTGACCAGGCCATAAAAGTGTTACAAAAATCAATTTTGGTATATCGCACTAAATTGATTATATCTCTGAGATTGGCAAATCAAATAAGATAACATAAACATCATTTAAAAGCCTGGTCTTGTTCGTTACTATTATGCCAAGTACGAATGACTTATTGATGAAATTTACAATTTAATCATTTTTTTTTTGATTGTACCACTTTTTTGAGATCGGAATGTTTAGTAAAAGAATATCATTAAGAACACAAAACCATTGCAAATTTTAGCACCAAAAGGGTTTCCTCACGTAGCGAATAGTTGCATAATAGAGCTGAGGTAGCCACTATCCGAGTCCTCGTGGTCAATCATCTGCATACAGATCCATCTTGAGCCTACCTCGCCTTAGATAAAAGGGAATAATATAATTGTGGGGGTGGATTTTATTAGCTCCAAATATACGACAACACGAATAATTACTGACTTCTAAACACTGACAATGCACAATCTTGTATTAGGCATAATAAACCACTGAAAACTGGGCTCGTTTGGAGCAGGGAAAGAGCAAATAACATACGTCTGGCCTTTTGTATCTCCCAACAATAGTGTTTACTTTACAAGTCTTTGTTCGAATGTGACAGGACATTACAGCATTGATGACTAGATTTCAATAAACTCGGTTAGTCCAGACGATATAGTAAAATAATCGCGCGCTTTGTGATAGAAATAGGCACTTGTCACACAAGTAATATGGACTAAACCTGAATATTTCAAAACGGGACTCCAACTGGATTTGACCTGTAGACGGTCGTAGTGATATTTTTTTTTCAAATGGCCGCCATTCTTTTCTTTTCAATGCCTCGGTTAATTGTGACTGAATGATATACTAGTAACGGGAGCTTGAGCTATGTGTCTATACCTATTTTCAGGGTCAAGTAATCTAAATATGACAATATCTCGTGTCAGTAATTTGTTTCCAATATGGCGCAATGTACATTAAAACTATATTTGATATATTTTTGCAAAAATGATATCAAACTTTTGTGGCAAAGACTAAAAAATGATATTACTTTAAATAATATCTTGTGCGGCCATTTAATTCCAATAGGAAAAATAAAAAAGATAATTTTATTCAAAATAATGATGTTGAATGGTTTTTGTGTCTATACCGATGCACCAGGCCAAAGTTAAATCAATCTTATGAAAATCTAAAAAAAGACCGTACAGATAAATCAGGATGGAGGGATGGAGTATTCCATCCCTACAGGATAGCACGGAATACACAATGAATAAAAAGGACATTACTATATCCAAGAGGAAAAAATAAAAGTCCCTGAAACCCGCAGGGACGATATTCCACAGTGGTATTACACAGGTAAAATAATAAGGAATTATAGACAATACATCTTTAAAAAATGTGAAAGAGTCGTCTTGGGAGAGTGTGAACAAAGACCGTGTTAGATCTTGAGGTAGGGACACTCCTCCCAAGAGGGTTTTGTTTGAATTCACAGTGCGGTAATGCCACAAGGAGTGCGGTGTTAGACAAGGTCATTATAGACAGCTTTCTTTGGTTTAGAACAATAAATTTGAATATTGCACTAACCCTCTTATTATGTTCTTTGGTAATAAGACACCGTGAGCCAACTCGACAAATTAAGTTTCACCTGGAACCCTTGCGTTGATGTTCCGACAATAAAGATGTAACATTTCGGTCTTAAGATTGAGCTTTTTCAATGTTCATTCAAACGGAACAGTAAGTTATACAACATGGATACGTTTCTTGACCTTGTCAACAATAACAAGGTCAGGGCGTTGACTGGTTGGAAGAAGTCGAGGCGGAATGGTACCCCCGTTGATAGACGAGCCCTGGAGTCTGCATAGAGTTTAACTGCAGATACGGCATGTCAGAAATATTCTGTGAAGGTGTTACAGGAAGCAAGGATGGAATTATGCCTCCATGTATATCTCCCTTGAGCGAGTGGAAATAGAGCAATTATAAGAAATGATGGAGGGTTTCTGTTAGAACATAAATTGCACTTTAAGATTGCTGCGCTTGCCCCAAGTACGCAGGTTGGTAAACGTTGGAGAAAGTCGATACATGCCCTAACTGCAAAACTCAAGACACCCCGAGGCAGGTTATAAATAATAGATCTCCATGTAGATCAGAGTTTTCGGAATCAAGAGTTTAAGCATGTTCCCTTGCTGATAAGGGGTTGGATATATCCTCCAATATTCTCTACGGCGGGTGATGAGAAGGCTTTGTGATTTGTCCTGACCTTCAGTATTTTGGCCTAGGATCGGAAGTGATGGATTTTGTTGCAATTTCGAAATTATTTCTGCCATTGAATAATCCATGCTTTGCATTCTTCCGCTTCCAGAGATTTCCTCTAGATAATTTGGACATAATATTAGTATTTTTCTCCAATATTTGTACAATTTCACATAATATTTAAATTCTACATACAACGAGATATTTCAAACCGCAACTGAAAGAAAAGATGATTGAAAGAAGTCAATTTTAGATGTGGAGTATTTGATTGACAATCCAATTCCCGTTTAGTCCTATATAACCCTTAAACCAATTCTAATAATAAGGACTTTTATGTATTCTATAAACCTACATATGAATGAATTATGGTGCTGCGTGCGTCAGATATTCAAGGCAAGGTCAAGACCTTTATAGGGCATGTGATGGGTCGTAACTGCGCAGCCAGTTGCCTAGAAGCAAAAACGTGGTGTCTATACCCATGTTTGGGGTCAATAAACACAAAACATTTTTGAGGCTTACAAATGCCACCATGTTACTTTTAAGCATAGAAGCACGTTTAATCAGAATTTTTAATTTTAATCAGTTTTCTCAACGTAAAATTACCGTAATCGTCAGTCGTACAAATATTAAAACAAAAACTTGACCATAATCTATATCATATTATATACCTCAGATATAGATTCCTGTCATCTGATTGGTTAACCATCGTCTACCGAAGGGGGGTGGGTGGTACCACCCCCCCCCCCCTCGGGTTTTTCTCCGGCTTGCTAAAAACCCCTTTTTTGGGCCAATTATTAATGTAATTGTCACTTGACATGTTCCGCTACATTTTCATCCAAAACAAACATCAGGGTGATCCAAAGTGATGGATAGGGGGTGGCAACCAACCCACTACCTCGGAGGAAGAGAACGTACCAACATTCATAGCACGACGGAGTATCAAAGGACACTTGATTTGGTACCAATAGATAGCTATGGTCCTCGTCTTTTTCCATTGATACCAAAATGGAGCACCAACATGCCTAGCATTACGTCACAATGAGGTCATAAATTCGCATGCAGCAAACTGCA
>JAMKCH010048429.1:0-11563 GCA_023653785.1 Ophioderma brevispina
AATCGGAATTTCTCCCCAACATGGATGTACATTTTAACCAGGCTGTGTATAACCCACAGAGCCAACAATACCAAATTCAAATATGTATGTTATTTTGAATGAATTGAAAAAAAACAATTCAAGTAGCAACGGAGGAATCATAAAGGCACGTAAGTGACACTTCTAAAAGTAGTGGCCATTCGAGGTTTGGAAGCCCATCTGGCAAAATTATAATGGACCAGAAAATCTAACAACTGACCCTTATAATTAGTTTCCTCAAGATTAAGTTGATGTGAATTCTTTCCTTGAGGGGGGACTATTCAAGAGTAAAACAAAACATTAATTTATTCCATAATCAAAGGATAGCTTAAGTGACACTGCCGCCATATTGGATTTTCGCCGCCAAGTTTGGATGCAAGTCTTATTTGGTTGTATTCATTAAGGTGAGTGTGAATTCGATCTTTAATGCACATTGTTCAATAACAAACGTAGGGATCATAAACAAATCAAGAAAAACATTAATTTCTTCATAATCAAATGATTACGCTCAAATTGGTCGCCATTTTGGATTTTCTGCCATTTGGATTCCATTTGCTAATGTCCAAACATTGAAATTACCAGTGGAGTGTCTAAATGTTCAAAATGACACGGGAAAACACTATCAAATTGATGAGTAATGGGATCATAATAATAAACATAGAAAGCACGTAAAAACATGACATTTTAACAGTGGCGGCCATTTGAATTTGGCGGCCATCTGGAAGGAATTAATTTGGCACCTAGACCAGATTTAGTTAACATATCAAGAGCCTACATCGTGCCAAATTTGGTACTTTGCACCCAAAATGAACAATAGTTTGATATCTTACCCCATATGCATGGACTATATATAACAAGTTTTACATGCATCACTATGACCCTTCACATGTGGATGACGCAGACCATTGGAAGTAGCCTTCGTTGGTACCACCTGAGGGGGCAAAGAGGCATTTATACCAGGTTACCTCATACTATGAAATACCACGAAAATGTATGATGGCCATTCTGTAGGTAGCTTAAGCGAGCTAGGGGCTCGCAAAAGTTTATACAGGGGTCAAAATGATGGCCATTCTGACAACCCGGTATTGTAGGTCAAAGGTTAAATTTAGCTTCTACAGGCGTCAGCTATAACTCCTAAGGGTAAGTCAGAGATAGCACAATATACCTTTTTAATCCTTGTGATCATACAACATTTTGGTATGCAATTCAACAACATTGGACACTTTTCATTTGACCCCTGAAACACATTTGCGGAGGCACACTAGCTAGCTAAGCTACCCCTACAGAATGGCCACATACATTTTCGTGTATGTCCTAGTATAAGGTAGCACTGGTATAATGCCTCTTGCCCCCCCCCCGGTGGTACCGACCAAACATGCCTGCCACCCCTACATGTGGTAAGGCCTAAAATTCGTGCAAAAATTTCCCTCGGGAAAGTGGTTTCCTTGGGGGGGGGTCCCATGGCACCGCCTTGGCACCACTTGGAGTGAAAACCCCTTGTCACTTAAGTGTGTTAGGGAGTCTGTGTTACAGACCTTGTAACTGTTTATTCCTATGGAAAGAAAACTACCGGGTACTATCAGCTAACGGGACCAACTTGGTTAACAATTCTGCGAACCTCTCTGAGTTTCTCCCAATTCTTTAAAACCGAGTCTGTGACAAGATAGTGTTAAGGTAGATATTCCGAATATTCGGAGAAATGACCTTTCGGCGTATTGACCTTTCGGATTAAAAATTCCTATAAAAAAAATAGGTTTTTAACTTTCGAAAGGTTTGTAATAATTTAAAATTTATTCCGTAAGGTCAATATTCCGAAAATTCGGAGAATGACCTTTCGGAGAAAAAATCCTATGAATGAAAATAAGGTTTTTTTACTTCGAAGAGTTTTTAAAATTTCGAAAGGTCAATTTCCGAAAATTCGGGAGAACGGCCTTTTCGGATTAATGACCTTTGGAGTAAAAGCCTATGGAAAAATATGTTTTTGTTTTTATTTCTGAAAGGTTGATATTCCCGAAATTCGGAGAAATTCGGACCTTTCGGAGTAATGACCCGTCGGAGTAAAATCTTGATGGAATAAAAATAAGGTTTTTTATATTCCGAAAGGCTTGTATATTCCGAAAAACCGATATTCCGAAAATTCGGAGAAACACCTTTCGGAGTAATGACCCTTCGGAGTATTTAAACCTTTCGGAGCAATGACCTTTTTTCCGATTCGGAATAATTACCTTTCGGACCAATTGAACCCATTCTGACAAATTACCTACACTTAACCCTATTACACGTCAGGTGATTTGATTTGTTTATATGCCTGATAGCAATATGAAAAAACTGAAATTTCGTATTTGGCTCCAGTACGAAAAAAAACTCAATTTTTTTGTACCAAACCAGTGCATTCTCCGAAAAGTCAAAATATTTTAAATTTGCAGGAATAGTTTATGTAGATCGTAGGCATGTAGAAATAAAATTGTCAGAAAAAAAAGAAAAACAGCAGCGTTCGAAGATATGAATCGGCATTTTCGTGCAGCATAATAGTCCGTACGGACAGTATTGACTACAAATGCCGATTTTTGGCCGTAGTTGCAATCAGTCTCAATCACTTGCAGGGTATTTTAGAATACCAAAACCTGCCCCACCACCCTCCCCCCCCCTCTCGTCTTGTCCCCTTCCTTTTGTCTTCCCCTTATATACTCCAGCTCATAAGGCCCAAAAAGTGTTGTATTGGAGTCACCCCGCCGACCCTAATTTTGAAAATCAAGCCCTGTACAAAATGTATACCTACCCTAATTTATTGTCGGTCGCCTAGCGACCCACTATAGAAAACCACTGCTCTCAAATTGCGAAGGAGTCTATTTCTATGCTGAAAGGTCAAATTTTCATTAAATGGTTTCTTTTATGAAAATGATCTCCGTACTACTATTAATTTTGGAGTTTTAGTGTTGGGTGTGTAATGCTATGCAATTTCAGACAAAGAATACATAAATTGCATGTTTGAAAAATGGCCTTAAAAAAGCATTTCTTTGATTTTAGTCACTGTGAAGACTGCTTTTTTGTTGGGAGTTTGGTTAAAACGTTTTGCAGGGATAGATAAAGGGTGAGTAACAAATGGGAGAGTTATAAGTAAGAAAATGATCAGGCCACGTAAGAGTTTTATACTACGTAATGATGGAAGCTTTTTTACCATGTATTGTGTTGAATATTATTTAAGACGAAGTTTTTTTTTTTTTTTAGGTACCCATCTTTTATTTAAAAGACAGGAAGGTGTAAACAGTAACCTACATTAAATTAAAAGCTTAAAATTTGAGGATTCATTTTTTAAACACATTTTGCGCCCATTGGGGCGTTTTTTCTATTTTCCCCCCCCCCCCCCCCCCCCCCCCCCCCCCCCCCCCCCCCCCCCCCCCCCCCCCCCCCCCCCCCCCCCCCCCCCCCCCCCCCCCCCCCCCCCCCCCCCCCCCCCCCCCCCCCCCCACACTCTCTCTTTCCTTTCTTTTCCCTTCTCTTCCTGTGTAACCGTATTTAAGGCTTATACCTTGGGGATCAGTTTTAAAAAATAAAAAACCATTTTGCGCCATTGGGCGTTTTTTTTTTTTTTTTTTTCTATTTTGCCTTTATTTGAAATATAGGAAGGTGTAACACCCTATGGGTTAAATTAAAGCTTATAACTTGGGGATTCAGTTTTAAACACATTTTGGGGTTTGCGGTGCGGGCGGGCGCCCAATTGGGCGTTTTTTTTAATTTTTCTATTTTTCTTTATTTGAAATGATAGGAAGGTGTTAAATTTAAACTTATACTTTGTGATTCAGTTTTAAATTAACCACCCATTTTTCGGCCCAATTTGGGGCGTTTTTCTATTTTCTTTATTTTAAATGACACGAAGGTGTGTATGTTATTTAAACCTATTTTAATTACATCTATACTTGGGGATTCATTTTAACACACATTTTGCGCCCATTGGGGCGTTTTTTCTATTTTCTTCTTTTTTGAAATGACAGGAAGGTGTACCTATGTTAAATTGAAGCTTATAACTTGAGGATTCAGTTTTTTATCACATATTTTACGCCAACAATGGGGCGTTTTTTTCAAATAATTATCTTTATTGAAAAAATGATCGGAGGTGTACTATGTTAAATTAAATTTTGTAAATTTACAAGTTCGCCTTGTTTAACACATTTTGCGCCCATTGGGCCGTTTTTTCTATTTCTTTTATTTGAAACTGATAGGAAGGTGTAACCTATGTTTAAAATTAAAGCTTTATACCTTGGGGATTCAGCTTAACACATTTTGCGGCCCATGGGCGTTTTTCTATTATTCTTTATTGAAATGTTTAGGAAGTGGTAACTATGTTAAATTAAAGTTATAACTTGGGGATTCAGTTTTAACACATTTTGCGCCCAATTGGGCGGTTTTTTCTATTTTCTTTATTTGAAATGATATGAGGTGTAACCTATGTTAAATAAGCTTATAACTTGGGAATTCGCTTACCACTTTTGCGGGCCCAAGTGGGCGTGTTTCTATTTTCTTTATTTTGAAATGGACAGGAAGGTGTAACTTTGTTAAATTAAAGCTTATAACTGGGATTCAGTTTTAACATTTTGCGCCCAATTGGGCGTTTTTTTCTATGTCTTTATTTGACTGACAGGACGGTGGTAACCTATTTTAAATTAAAGCTTATAACTTGGGGATTCATTTTTACACCCTTTTGCGCCCATTGGGGCGTTTTTTCCTATTTTCTTTATTTTTTTTACTTGTTTATTTCTTTGTTAAATTAAGCTTATAACTTGGGGATTCAGTTTTAACACATTGGTTTGCGCCCAATTGGGCGTTTTTTCTATTTTCTTTATTTGAATGACAGGAAGGGTAACCCTTTTTTAAATTAAAGCTTATAACTTGGGGATTCAGTTTTAACATTTTGCGGCCCAATTGGGGTTTTTTCTATTTTCTTTATTTGACATGACAGGAAGGTGTACCTATGTTAATTTAAAGACTTATAACTTGGGGATTCAGTTTACCACATTTTGCGCCCAATTGGGCGTTTTTTCTATTTCTTTCGTTGAAATGACAGGAAGGTTAACCTATGTTAAATAACGCTTCTACTTGGGATTCAGTTTTTTAACACATTTTGCGCCCAATGGGCGTTTTTTCTATTTTCCTTTATTATGAAAGACAGGAAGGTGTACCTATGTTAATTAAAGCTTACAACAATGTGAGGTCAAATGTCACACCCCAAGGTCCATGTGAACGGGAGATCAGTTGTAAACAAGGTGATTTGTTCTAATGCAATCTATGCCATTATCAACCATCTCTTTAATTCAGTTTATGAGATTTCTTTTTATACATGTTTCGTAATAAAAGTTGCAACTAAAACTAGAAACCATCTACTCCTTAAATGCTTTTTATGTTGTTCTTATTTCTTGTAAAATTATGCCTGGCGACCTACACAGTTTTTTTTAAATACTTGTTTTTCAAAAATCTCTTTTTCAGTTGTTTTTACCATGATTTTTAACCGATTTTCTCCTATTTTTTTGTGTTCTGGTGTAACTTTGGCAACTTCTCGTAAGTTTCATAATAAGAGTCAAAAGTATCAGTTATCAATATTAATAACATTACATAGACTATGTGTGATGATTTGATGTAAATGCATTATAAAAAAAAAAAGAACAGAAAACAAGAATAGTCTTTAAAAAAGACAATCATCGCGTTAGTGGCATTGATGGGGTTGAAGACGAGTTACATGAAGTACACAGTTTTGATCATAACTTGTTGTCCATAACATATTTATTATGAGAGTGTAAAAAACAATTTAGTTGACATTTTAAGCTGTGAGGTTGACTGTATATTAAGAAAATATAATTTATGGTATGTACATATAGAAAGATGTTGGCAATAGTGGCGAGATGTCCCTTTTGGACGTAGGTTACGTTTAGCAAGTGTTTGATTGGTTTTTCATGCATTGTGCCCTATTAGTGGTGGCATGGGGGACAACGGGGCACATTTGACACATAGACACTGGCACTTGGAAAAATAGCTGCGCCCTCAAGATTTTTCAAAATCGATATTTTGCATGGTTGTAAAGCTTTTATATACAAAGCCCGACCCAAAATGATTAAATACCAAATCAGCTTCCTTATGGTAAAACTTAACGATTTGTAATTTAGGTCGCCGGCGACGCGAATTCAGCAGACGACAAAATGCGTTTACCCCAAGAAGACGCACGCCGTATGCATGTTCCCACGCTATGCACACTGTTTGACCTGTCTATAACCTTTGTGGTTTTTAATATCAGTGAGTACGAGTCAAAATATTCATTAATATACAATTTGTTTGATTAAAGTTATGGTCAAACTTAAAAGTTAGCCTACAATTACCAGGATATCTTTATCCTCATCAATGTCCCTATCTGTTTTGGGGTATGTATTTTTATTTGTAAAATATATCTCTTTTCTTCCAATGTCCTAGACTATCATTTTAGAGAGCAAATTGAAGAAAATTGATATTTTTGTGAAAAGTGCCAGTGCCGCTTTTACACTTTTTTTGCAGAGTTTAGCGAGTCCGTACTCGGACTCTGACTCAAATCGGTGAGTCCGTTCCGGACTTGGACTCGGACTCGGACTCATGCTTAGTGGACTCGGACTCGGACTCAGCCCTGCTGGACTCAGACTCATGGACCATGGACTCGGACTTCGGCCTGCTGGACTCGACTTGGACTCAACCCCAGTTGACTCGGACTCAAAAATGAGTCCGCCTGAGTCCTAAGAAATTTTCAACTTAATCAAAAAAATAATTGAAAATTGTGAGCTAAGCCTGCACAACATGCTTTATTTTTTTAATTATTGCATAAAATGTTTTTTTTATATCAATTTCACAGTTATTTTCAGCAGTAATTTTTAATGTTTCTTATTCAGAGGTATTTTCTTGTTCACTTTTTTGTCTTCAGATGAGCTATTGTGATTATTTTTATATCCTCCCTCTTCCTCTCCCTACTCTCCTAGCAATTTTTTCATTCTAGCAGTGTTCATTCGAGTACAGCTTCAAATCCTTCAGTGTAAAGTCTGCCAGCCTCACAACTTCACACAGCTACAATGGTAAGTTGCAATACCGGGCTGCATACTAAGCAGTCTCACAGAGTGTGAACCTGAATAACGCCAAGACAGGTAACTTTGGCCATGGGTGGCCTTCTATGCCCTCACACAACCTTAAATATTTGTATGAATTAACTAGAGCTATCTATATTCGTACATAATATTATTTGGATTTGAAAATATACTCGCGTAATTGCCCAATTATGGGACGCACGTTATAAAGCCGCACATAGGTTAACATGAAACTAGAGCTATATAGATACTTGAACTTTAAAAAAAAAAGGCTTGAATTGAAGAATTCGATTATATTTAATTTAAATGTTTTTGGAAATAAAATAGGCTTGATGAAATTTATTTTCTGGTAATTTGACTAGTGATCACTAACAGGGTAATACATTTTAGCACCATAAATTAAATTTATTTGAAAAAAGTACTAAGTTCTTGATATTTTTGTTGGACAGGTACAAACACGAGCATGCATGGTCTGCGCGATCCGCCAGGGGGAATGTTGCACCTCGTTTTCTATAATGCGTAATTGGTCAAAGTAATCATCTGTGCTGCTTGTTTCCCATTTACATGAGGTGTGCCTAACTCCTGTAAAAGTAATGTTCATCCCACTATAATGTTTAAATTAGCACTATTTAGGTGTCTAAATTAGTTCAAGCCCAGACTGAAGCCCACATTCTCTGGACTTGGACTCGGACTCACTGGACTCGGCCTCAGACCTGCTGGACTCGGACTCGGACTCAGGTCCCATTGGACTCAGGATTCAGACCTCGTGACTCGGACTCAAACCCGATGGACTCAGACTCGACGCGGATGGACTCGGACTCGGCTGTGGAATCTGAACATGAGTCGGACTCGCTCCACACTGCTTTTTTGTCTTAGTTGGTGGTCAGCCGAAGGAAAATGACATTTTGGCTTGAAATCGGTGATTTTAAGTTAAAAAATTATTAAACTTAAAGTAGCTATAATTGAGATAAAAATGGAGCAATTAAGTTTTGGTAGAACAGATTGGGAAGAGCTGAATGTTTTATAAGCAAGGGTGTTTGTTATTTACTCAATTTCAGGCAGGATGATAATTGACTAATTATCCTTGAGGATTAATATGATACTGTTAGGTCTATTTGGATGTCTAGGTGAAATACATAGGCTAATATCAATTATCTACACTATACAATACATGAACCTATTACTGTAACATATTTGTAACTATCTAAATACACTCACTGTAACTAATTTTTCTACATGTGCAGCATATTTTTATAAAGTATACTTAAATGTGGGTTAAGACATTTAACATCTTTGTTTTTATCGTGGTATTAATAGCAGTTTTGTCTGGTGATGCACTTATTAAAAGGGCTTTTCGTGATGCACAGTCTATTCCTTCTAACGTGCCCCAAAAGTTGAGAATTTTATATCATTGAATTGTTGGATTAAGTATAGTATTGTGCTAATTTTACGTGAATGCAGCTTTTTTAAAAAGATATTTGTACTTCGTATTTTGTGTTTTTAAGCGGAGGAAATACAAGACAGTTCCCAATGGGCATCGTGATGCAACATTTGGACTAACATTAAACGCACCGTCAGAATCAACTGCATTTTGGAATAAGTGTTTTCCAGGGATCTAGTGAACAAAAAACAAAATGAAGTGCTAGGATCACGAAATGCACCTTTTATATTTTCTGATTGATTTTGGTTTAAGCTGCTACATTTGGTGACTTAAGGAGTATAACAATTAAACTTGGATGACATGGGATTAAGGTAGGAAACGTGTTTTGGGTTACATTAATTTGACCGTAAAGTTTTCTTACATTTATTTGACATTTTTCAATATTAATTGTCTTAGATGGTGTGCGGGATACTCCATTGAATGTACTTATTGTCAACCAAAATTAATTGTATACCTTCTTAAAGTTACATAAGGCCATATCCAATATATGGGCAAACAGTGTTTTCTTGATTACTGAGATTAAGCTTGTAACATGACAGCATACTGTGAATATATAAATACTGAATAGTACTTAATGTTATTACTTGTTACATTTTGAAACCTATATAAATTCAAACCCATCGTGTCACCTCTGGTATTTTTCTAGGATTTGGCATTGAATGAGGGGATGTGCAAATGGATGGAATTAACCATTCCACGCTACATATTATTGAAACATGTGGTCCGATAGCAGATAAAAATTTAATTTTGTGGTTAATGAATCATTTAAGACAGGTAAATTGCATTTACAGCTGCAATTAAATCTTCAAACATTCTGATTAAGCTTCACTAATCCATTCTACATAAAAAAAAATAGTCCTCTTTTCCCCCACATTTATACTCACTAATCATTTCAATCACTTCCCAGATCACTTCTACCGCACATCTACTTCTATACTTGTTACATAGCAAGTATTTGGGTCCAAAGAAATAAACATAACTTGATCTATCTACTACAACACACAAGTTTCCTTCGTGCAAGAAAAAACCAAAAATATCACTGCACATCATTAGGCTCCGCGAACATGACCCCACAATTTTGGGGTTTCAGCATTTATGTCATATAAATAAACTGACCGGGAACAAAACCCTTGATTTTTTTTCTCCCTATCGTTGTGCAAAACAAATAATCCCATCTATTACAATTAACATTTCTTTGCAACAATGGTGTCATAATGCGATAATTTCACCATGGTAATTTTTCAATGTAATACATGATGTCATACATAACCTATATCCACTGCTATCATGCAAACGATAATTCTTGACGCAAAACAGACAGGCCATGTATACGGCATGTATACACCAAATAACATCCTCTCAGCGCCTTCCGCGAAACATCCACGTACCCATAGTTCCTAACAAATCATCAACAATCCAAGACATCACAGATCCCAAATCCCTATTTTACATCGGCTACTCGGAATTCCTTTCCTCTTTCAGGACTAATTACATAACGTCGCACACACGCGGTGTACCCTTACTAACGAATCCTACCGGCACACGAGATCGGGTCGCCTGAGTCATATTTTTCTTCCCACGTCGTATGGACCACTCATCAGATTATACACACTGACGTGGTGCGTACAATACGTAGGAGTCTGTACCCAAAACGAAAATAAACATCTGCGATGAAAAAGCCACCGCCCTACCCTATTTGAAAAATTCTTGTTACTCCAATACCACAATTTTGTGTGGCCTAATTTCTTGGCCCAGTTATAACGACGTCATTAAGTGCAGCGGGTGCATGAAGCGCTTCAACTCCGAGTACCGCTTCATTTGAACGGAATAAATCTAACCCAAACCAGGCAAGGACTCATAAGTGGTCGCTCCTTTCCTTCACCCGCTGCCTGTAATTGGTTTCGGTTTATAGAACTACGCCAGCTTCCCCGCCAAAACGTCGCACAATTGTCTACACGTAGTGCATACACCAAAGATCGCCGCCGCGTTTTGCTATGTCCAGAAAATTATTAGAGTACACTGTAGAAACAGTGTTTAGAAAGTGAAGGCAAGGTGATGTTTAGGTGTTTAATGTTTAGCATTCTAAACAGCTGTGAATGTAAGCAATTTCCTTGGCTGATGCCCGGGTTCGATTCGTTTAATTGAACCCAGGTTTAGTACGCGCTGCGTAGTGAAGTTATTTTTAGTTGTCGCTCACGTCATACGCGTTTTGCTAACCTTTCGCCGCGGCCTTCCAACGTTCCGTCTCGTTGCGTATGATCGTTGCGTTCAGCTGTTTTGTTCGTTGTTTTCACTGGTGATGGCATCCTTTCTTTTGTATTTAAGCTGTAAAGTATCCCGAAATAGGGTTAAAGATTCCTTAATGATAATTGTTTTGTTTAAGAATGAGAATAAAGGTATATTTGGGGAACCGGTACTCTCTTTACGACGAATTGGAACCTGCGACAAACCATTATTTTGCGTGGAAGAACTCTGCTCCGGCCTCGTTCTTCGGCCTCGTTTAATGTGCTACCGAACTGGGCCGAGAGATATGCACCATTGCTGTTGTCAACTAGACAGTGCAATGAGCCATACACTTTGACGAAAACCCAAAAACACACTAAAACTTAAACTAGCCCCGAACCTAGTTTAATTTCGACGCATTTTGGCGGAGTTAACATTACGTTTAACTTTAAACCCTTTCTGGAATTGCGTTTCTGCAGCGATATGTTTATCTCATAGGTAAGCGTTCGCTTAGCTTAAAATCGCGATAAACACCTTTTTGGAATACGGCCTACGTGTTCAATTGCTAAACATTTAAACACCTAAACCCACTTGCCTTCCTTCTAACCTGTTTTTAGGTTTCTTGTAGCAGTGGCCTCTGAAAAGTGAGGAGGGGTGAACGGTTTTTATTTTTTTTACTAAATGACACTAAAATAATGGCTGTTTTCATCGAATATTGACCTGAGCCCATCAACTCGCCGCATAAAAAAGGTGAGCTTTGTTTGCAATTATAAGTGTAAAAGGAATAGAC
>JAMKCH010048430.1:0-10317 GCA_023653785.1 Ophioderma brevispina
TATCCAGTGTTTATAGAAATCCGTGGGTCAAATCCAACTCCAGCATCTTGATACGCGTTCGCGAAAACAGGAGAAAGCCCTGTCAGTTAGGGTATATTTATCCTTGAAATTTACCATTTTCCCGATGTTCACTTTTAAAAATCTGTGTTGAGATGTGATCAGGATACTGTTGAGGTACGAAAATGTAAGAAATTAAGAAATGTCTACTCAGCCGTGTCCATGGACCTTTAACCTAAAAAAAAAATACAGATTAAATATTGTTTCAATCTGTAACTGTTATGATAGATAGGCATAACCATTTTTATGCATATTCAAAATGAAATTTCCGTGTATTATTACGGATTTCAACGTATGTTGCTGTTAAATTTTAAAAACGGAAACTGTAAAAATACAGCGATTTCTAACAGTGTAAGGCCAAAAATAATGTTACATGTACAACTTGGAAAGGAACTCTTATACCCAATATCCATTTCATATATGAGTGCCCCCCCCCCCCCGAACTCTTTCCGGGGGGCACTCCCATCTTGGAGTTGACGCGTATGTAAGGCTGTTAAGACCCCCATTTTCAGCATCGTTGTCACTCAAAGACCCCATATATTTTTAAAATATTACCCAAAGACCCCAAATGTTTTTCAAGTTTTCACCAAAAGACCCTATTTTGGGAGAAATTTTTGCAAAAAAAATCTAAAAAGACCCCATTTGTTGGTAAATTTTTGCAATTTGTCACCCAAAAATATTTTGGGGAATTTTGGCCATCTCTCATCCAAAGACCCCTATTTTTGTAGTCCTTTGTCACCGAATGCCACTGATTTTGGAAGCGTCAGCCTTATACTCATATCCATTTCATATGAGTGCCCCCCCACCCGGAACTCTTGCCAATAAGTGCAACATGCACATGGTCATTCTAATTTATTGCTCTCATAATTGAACCATTTTACCCGTTTCTAGGTTCTTTGAACGTTTGTGTGAAACCCTTCAGTGTTACATGCCCTAATTTGGGGTTGGTACATTTTGTGACCCCACTTTTTCTGCTCCCAGTTGAATTCAGCAGCCTTGACGGAATAAAGTGCACGTGATACTGTACTTAATTCCGTCAAGGCTGCTGAATTCAACTGGGAGCAGAAAAAGT
The DNA here is from genome assembly GCA_023653785.1 of Ophioderma brevispina. Taxonomy (NCBI): domain Eukaryota; kingdom Metazoa; phylum Echinodermata; class Ophiuroidea; order Amphilepidida; family Ophiodermatidae; genus Ophioderma; species Ophioderma brevispina. The sequence continues at coordinate 1,130 of JAMKCH010048430.1, forward strand.
GGGGTCACAAAATGTACCAACCCCCTAATTTGCTCTACTTCTTCTGTCTATCGCGATTATAGCCCGGGATTCCCAGGAGCTTGTATACATCTGTAACACATCTCGAGTACAAAAGGTTTGAGTGATTAAATCTGCAGACACTCAGGGACACCTGAAACGTGATTCTTACTAATGCTGCAACTGGTGCCTTAAGAAGAGGGAGTCTAGACACAGATTACACAGGGGTCAAACTTTTAAATTGATACAATCATGTTGAAAGATAATACCACGTTATTTATCTAACCATAACAGCTCATAACGATTCCAAAAAGGTATACATAGTTTGTATTCTCTACAGTCTAAGGTTTAGTGTTACATGTTAAAACAGCGTCAATAAAAACGCTAAATTTCACTTGTACAGGGTCAAATTTTAAAGTTGCTCCGTTTTGAATGAAAAATAGTGCAAATTATTAGTGGAACTCATAGAATTAAAAAGGGAATAGTTTGACTGTCTTAAATGCCTAGTTACCAAAGTAAGGGCAAGAAGGTAACTCAACAAGCCCCATTGTTAAAATTTAATAATAAAGTAAGTATTACATGTAAGAAAAACATATACCAGGCCCATTTACTCTGTTTCATGTTTTTTTATTCCTTAAACATTAAAGCTCGATTTTCAGAAGTGGTGTCATGTGTTAAGTCGCTAAATAGAAAAACGAACTTTTCACCTTATATATTACAGTTCCATTTAAACAAACAACAACAACAAGTTCCTGGCTAGTTATGGCTGTGTCACCGCGAATTCCTATTTCTGAAACATTCAAGGTCATTTATTAAAAAAACCTGGCAGCTTTGGAAATGTTTCTTTCACATTTAAACTCTCACAGAGGAAATAATTGCAACAGTATCAAACCGAAGCTAAATTTCCCAACACCAAACGCGGCAAACACCCTCGGTTTTTCTTCGATGTAAAGATTCCGATATGCTTGGATTGTTTTTAATGATACAACTAAAGCTCCTTCAAAGAGGTTTAGCCACATTAATGATACATTATACTAAAATAACAATTTTGGTATTAAAAAATCTGACATCTCATATCTTAATTAGCCGTATCTGTAAAGAAATTAAAACCCGCAAAAACACAAAATATTTGACCATTTTTCTTTATTCTATAGTTTCTTTTACACACTCTTAAAGGGACATTTCATGATCCACAACCTCGTCCCCCGACTTACCTACAAAATGTTGAGATTTTTATATCTGAACCGTTGACATTAATCCATGTGTACCTAATCTTACGTGCAAAATCGGTCGTATCTGTAAGATATTCGCAATTTGTATTTTCTGTCCGTAAACGAACAGAAATTACAGCACAGTGGCCTATGGGACCGTGGGAAACCAGCAATTGCTCATAACACAAAACCGCAAGATTGGAATCAACTCAAATTTTGTGAATAAGCTTTTCTCAAGGAGGTCCTGGAATCACGAAATTAACCTTTAACGTAAATTGAAATTATTCGTTATTTTACAAATGCTCTTTATATGGATGATCCGCTTGAGTTATATAAAGCTTTCATCTTGATTGAATGCTTGACCTGAACACCTAATCGTTCACCTTGCATGCTGATATCTCAATTCGTTTTGATATGATAGCTAAAAACGTGAATTTGTAAGCCCGTAGAATTCTACGTAAAATTAGGCTTAATATTGGTCGACCCAAATCGGACACTTTTGCACTCATAACATACAAACCCTAAGATTTCACAGGGTAAGTGATAAAATAGAAGCGTTCTTCGGACACCAAATTTGTGTTCTGATTTTCACCTTTCGAGGTAGCAGTGAGTGACCCAAATAATTCATCTGGAAATCGGTACACTGTAAAAATGGTGTCTTGGCGTCATTTGTAAGACATGTTTTGGCAATAGACGTGTCTTCAACAATAGAAATAAAAGAAAATAAAACCAATGAAGACACCATCTAAGACACATAGACACGTCTTCCAGCAAGACTTGTCTAAAAAATGGCTTCAAGAGATACGTCTTCCATTTAGACACAAAATCATGTCTCTATGCAAGACGCGTTCAAATGTCACATCTCTTCGCAAGATACACGTTCACAAGTCACGTTTTTATGCAAGACACTTTGGTTTTGCAAGACGCGTCTCTAGTCTTGAAGCCATTTTTGAGACAAGTTTTGCTGGAAGACGTGTCTGTGTGTCTTAGATTGTGTCTTCATTGGTTTTGTTTTCTTTTATTTCTATTGTTGAAGACACGTCTATTGCCAAGATATGTCTTACATATGACGCTAAGACACCATTTTTACAGTGTAGAGGTTTGCATTTTCAGGAATTCAGGCTGGCATAATAGCAATACATTGTGTACGTTCGTATTTGAACTGCTATGTTGTACAAAAGGTCTCTTCCCCCTCCATTCGAGGTAAGTAACTGATTGCAAACCACATCAAGAACAGTTTTGTCAATTTCCATTTAAAAATCAATAGAAGTCCTTCAACCATTTTCCTGTTTTTTTAATGACACATCTTTTATTGCAGATGTTACTCAAAGTTTAACCTTGCTGTATTTCAATCTGTCGTATATCCCTCAAATCCCTAAATGCCATTTTTTGGCACTTTTCAAAAATCACGCAGCGGTCCCCTGCCTTGTGTTTAGGGGGAAATTGCTCCTAGATCTAACAAGATCTACTTTTTTGCGGTGATCGTGGGGTTGGTAGTCATTTTGTGCTAGGGACGCTAGGGAATAATGCGCGGAGACGCTTGGAAAGGAAGTAGGGCCTATGTCCAAGCCCGTACGCAGGGGGGGGGGGGGTGCGAGTCCACAAAGGGCACAAAAGGTCCACTTTTTGCTGATTTTTTTTTATAAAAAGGACCAAAATTTAGAGAAATTTTGACACAAAAGTCCATTTTTTGGTGATAAAATGTTCAAAAAGTCAAAAAAGGGGTCATTTCAGGGAGGTTAGGTATACTTTTACCAAAAAAGTCCACTTTTTCGAAAAAAGGTCCACTTTTTCGAGGTCCCGCCCCCCCAAAAAAAATAAATCCTGCGTACGGCCCTGCCTATGTCGTCACTCTGTTATGCACTTGCGCCCCAGCAGGTGGTGTAATCCCCCTGGTTCTCGCTAGCCACTTTTCATGTTTACGATGGTGGCTGGCGAGTGAAGCGAATTTGCCAGCCCCTTACTCTGTCTTCTGAGCTCCTTAACAAAATTGCTTCCGACACCAATTAGTCCCTCAGCTGACATCGATTTAATCACATGTATGGTTGCAAAATTCTGACAAGGTCTATCGTATTCAGAATTTTCTGTAGAATTCAAAAATCCATTTCTTACTCGCCAACTCGCTGGACATGAGGGTGAAAATGCACTTTTTAACCAAAAATGTCAATTTTTACACAAAAATCATCAAAATTGTATTTTAAGCATAAGCTTGGTAATGGATGAGCTATTGGATTATTGTTGGTGTCAGATGAAAGGTAATTAAATATTGATGATGATCAAAGTATAATTAAATACACATAAATTACAAAATGAAAAATGAAAAACTATGCAAATTTAAGTTTCCATCAATAATGTCAATTCCACATTTGAAAAATGAAAAATCCATAAAAATGATTTTAAAAAAATGGGATTTTTTACCAAATTTAGCCGTTTCTTACCTTATTTTGTGATTCATGTGTATTTAATTAAACTTTTGATCAACATCAATATAATTACCTTTCATCTGACACCAATAATAGTCCAATAGCTTATCCAATATCAATTTTATGCTTAAAATACAAATTTTGATGATTTTCGTGTAAAGATGGACATTTTTGGTAAAAAAGCGCATTTTCACCCCCATGTCTAGCGAGTTGGCGAGTAAGAAATGAATTTTTGAATTCTACAGAAAATTCTGAATAAGACAGACCCTGTCAGAATTTTGCAACCAGGCACGTGATTAAATCGATGTCAGCTGAGGTACAATATGGTTTATGCCCTGGAAAATAAATCATTTTGGCAAGTATAGTCACAGTAAAAAAGTAAGATCGTACTATTTCCCGAATGTCAGGATGGCGATGCACTTCAAACAAGTCAGATAACAGGAATTTATGCACAACGCTTATTTAACTACTAATTTCCCCCTCTTCATTATACGTCGGTGATTTTACCTTACTTTTTGTTCATTGTAAGTGAAAGACCTAAAACTGAATTTTCTAAATTTCAATGATGAAGATCTTACATTTCAAAGAAGTCACTATAATTGCTACAACGATGACGATGAAGATGACAATAAATCCAAGCACAGAAAGGTACCTCTTCTTGTTACAGGTACTAGATTCGTCGTGGTTTACTTTCAAATCTGTTAAAAAGTAAATACGATATAGGATTAAATGAGGTAAAGGTGCCTTACGAGGTCATTCAAGGTTGTAAATTCCACCTAGTCATGCACCTAGCCACCTACGGGTGGTTTCACGTTCGACGATTGTATGCCGTTCATGGTTACGAGATCGTATCCAACGATTTTGCCGAGTGGGGGTGGCTAGGTCGGATTTTTATTTTGGCAATAACTTTTACAGGGGTGTTCGTCATAGAGGGAATGTTCCAATCCCAAAAGTTATTTATTTATCACCATTCTCTCCTACGGCCAGAGTGTACACTCACTCACTCCGGTTTTATAAGGCAAGGGTTGAGACCTTCTTAAAGCTGTACCCATTTAAACGTAAATTGATTTGCTGGAATATTGAAAAGAACTAGAGATGTCGGTCATCGAAGCAGTAACCTTGGATGGGTTTGTACGTAAACATGAACATAGGTCTATATAGGGTTGTTTTTCTTATATGATGTTAACACTGGCCAAGATTGAGGGTCCATATCAGTTTGAAGGTACTCTGAAGCGGTGCCATAACGGGTGAAAAATTCCTCATAGATAAGCCCGAACCGCCCATCCATGGATGGGCTGGTTATGGATTTTCTCACCCGTTATTTTAACCTTTCATAGTATGTTGAAAGGAACAAAAGGTCGACTCTTGTAGGACTAACCCTGATTTAAACCTTGGACTAAGTTAGTCTCCCTTTGAGAATACCATTAAGTGTTAAGCATTGCAGACACGGCAAACGTAACCTGTAATGGATATTGAAAACTCGTGTTGGGAGAACGATAACATTTGTGACATACCGATTGAGCAGATTGTGATTAGGTTAGCAGAAGCTAGTGACTCCACATCCAGTGAAGAAGAAGTGGTGAATTACTGCTACTGTAATTTCAAGTACTACATTGGGACAAACATTCTTTTTTTATCAGACGTGAGTCTGGATATAAAATTGGTCTACTTGAGTGTCCTTCTTCTAGAGCAGGAGCAGAATATCACAGGGGTCTTATTTAAGGAGTTCGTTTACCTCCCACTACAGAAAAGGTTTAACACCTTAGGTAGTTAGTATGGTCCCTCTACATCAATGCTAGGTAGGTAGTATTCTCAAAATGTGGTATCACTTTTTCAATAGGGGCCAATTTAAGTTTACACAGGGGTCAAACTTTTAAAATGCTCCAATCATGTTGAAATGTATGCCATATTTTCCATCTAACCATAAGGGTTCCAAAAATGTATAGTTTGTACCACCCACGGCCATTGGTTTTGGAGTTATAGGGCAAAAAATGACTCTAAAAGGTTAAAAGGGTTATATCATTGTACAGGGTCAACATTAAAAGGTAATCTGATTAGATTTTAGTAAGAGGATCTCCTAAAAAGTAGATTTTTGATTATGTGAATGCTTATACTTACGGAAATAAGGGTCAAAGAAGGTGAACACAATTGGATTATGTTGCCCTAGGATCCTTTTTGTCGCATAAATGTGGGATAAATATGCATGCAGATGATACAAAACTATTCTTTATTTTGACACATTTTTTTAACCGGGTGACGCCACCAGTACCCAATTTTGGGTCGGGGGCCCACCACCGGGAATTGTTTGTGCTGGCTTAAAAATCGTTATTTACACATTTATGTAATCCCAGATAATCGCTTGTTAATTTTAATCATGATGAATGTGAATGTCTCTCTATACGATGCATTTGCATTTAGTACGGCACTTTAACAGCCAAGTACTCTAGGCATGGGCTAGAGAAAGACCCCGTGCACCCTCCTCTGCGAGTGCAGTTGTTGTATCCTTTGTTCGGGGGGGACCACTGTGGATATTTTACATATTACGTTGAATTCCGTTGGGATGGACTCGGGTTTCCCGCAATTTTTCAAATGGCCGGACATTTGAAACTACCCAAGCCCATAATCTAACAGGTACGGATTCTGATGTCCAACCTATGGGTACAGAGCAAGGAGGCCAATGGGAAAACACTTTTGAAAATAGGAGCTTCATTGGTTATGTATTTGGCCGTGACGCGCCATTTTAAATTCAAAATGGACGTCAAACTGTCATTTTTGCCCATAACTCCGTTTTCTGAGCCTTTTAAGTAGGGCCGTTAATTCTGGGGGGAAAGGGTTGGAAACTCATCCATTTCTATTAAGAATAGTGAAACTCATTTAATAATATTGTCCACGAGGACACGTGGTCCAATAATCGGAATTCAAAGAATTTTATAATCTCCACGTAACAACGTCGTCTCTTCAATCATGGCAGCCAAAAATGATATCCGGAGCGTTATTTCAAGATCAAAAACATTCTTCGAAAAATGGAACGATGTTTGTTGAAATTAGCAGATGATTCTGACAGCGAGATCGATCGGAAGGGAAAAGGGTAGGTTGTTACTTAAAAGATATCTTACGAAAGCAAAATGGGAAACAACAATTTTTACAATAAAATATAGACAATATCTGCAGAAACTTTATAGCGCCTGCGGATGATATAGGCCAAGGAAGGTAAACATAAATATATCCAGTTTGATTCTTGAGGCATGAAGGTGCTATTCATTCTCTGGAGTATACAAAATAACCTCCTTCTCGAACAGGGTTATATACAAAGTTTTTGAAGTGTCTTGTCGAGTTGTTTGGAAAAAGGTATGACATAGTCAGAAAAATTCTTGTGAGTTGAAATGTGTTTGTTTGCATTCGATGTCTTTTGGAATTGTCACATAAATTGCGACATTAATAGGACAAGGTTCATAAATGGTTCCAAATTACGATTGACTCAGTCGTGTAACTTCATAAACATAGCGAAGTTATCAAAATTAATGAGAGACTAGCTTAAAATTATCCATGAGATGTTTGATTTTGAATGTGCCATATAATCCACTTTTTAATAGTTCATTATCATGTGGAAATTTAATCACACAAGATATTTAGTTTGCTCACCCCATTAGCGATTCTTTGTCTACTTTAAAATTGTTTAAATACTATAACAATGTATGGGTAAAATTTTCAAAGAACAAAAGCGGTTAGTATTTTACAACGGTTGCATTTCCATGGTCTGTGGTTTTATACCGATGCGGAAGAGACTGGTATGCGGCTTTATTGGTAATGGGCTCTTATCCAGTCCATGTATCCCGAGGTTTATTTTCCGTCGCATATTGTGGCTCTTCATATTTGTGTATAGGTCAGAGAGGAGTAGTACCCGTCTTCGCCACCTGATACATCTTTCTAAACTCTGTATTGCACCGCCACTTTTCATCCCCGTATTTGTGTTGTTTTTCTTTTAATATTTGTTCTCCGATGATTGCGAGGATTGTCCGAGTGAAGTCGATATTGAGAAGATGGGTGTGTTTTGCAGCCGTGCATTTTTCATAAATCTATATACTGATGCACGATTTCAGGTTTAGGGACTTCGTAACTTCCCGCTTTCAGATTGCTTTCAATGTTTTTTGCGGGCTGTCGTCCATGTGATTGGGAGATTCCTGGCGATTGGTGCATTTAACGTTACCGAACTAAATCCAAACCTCATTTTGTGCCGCGTTATTTTGGTAGTTTTTCCTCTCTAAAATGTTCTGAAAAGAACGATGCCGGAAGTGTCTATTTCCTATTCGTTCTTGCGATTTCTCGTTCGCGAAGGCTCTCCATGGTTGTCTGGAGTATCACATATCCTTCATTTATCGGTTCGCTTTAAACAAAAGAAAGAATGTGTAACCTACAATATGTGAATTAGCAAGAGTGCATGTCCGTTTTGAAAGTGCGTTCAACACGGAATGCAATATGCGCACGCAACAAACACATATTGGCTACGCAAGGGAATTCCATGTGGCATATAAATAACCGATTATGTAGTTAACATTTCAAGCCATTCCTTTTCACTTTCCTTTGAATTCAGTATCCCAAACAATTTATTGGATATCAGTGTAATTCCTAAAATGTCTAGCGATCGTATGATTAAATAAACGTAGTACGGTTGTATGTGCGTGCATGTCTGTTGTTTTGGAGGGCTCTAAGACCATTTTAAATCACAATTCCTATGTTTACATTTTCCCGAACCCCGATTCCCCTTAAAGCAATCGTATGTGATTTATAATGAAATGTGTGGAAATGTATGGATTTTAAGTGAAATAGAATGATGTGAGGACTTATCAATTTGGCACAGTATTCTCAAATGATGTTTATCGCTAATCACTGGTTTAAATCGCAATTTAAACGCCCGCTAAACTAAAAGCAATTCTCAAACAGCAATGGTTAACTTTAAAACGCTGTTTAAATTTAGCCGAACATTGTTAAACATGCGCCCGCTTTCATTATGCCTTTAAACACACGCATTATAAAAAAAATTGAACAACCACTTTCCCGTTCGTAGATTTTAATTTTGCTATGTTATGGGTATCTATATGTATTCTAGTTCTTAACTTTATCCTTTTTCAAAATTAAAAGACAATTTCCATCTTCTCTTACCCTGAGATGGAGGCGCAAAATCATTTGATAGCTGTACAAGATGTGGGGGTCATCATTTCGGATCGCTGGGGGAGGGGTGCGCAAATAGGCCATATGTCAAGTGACCGATACCCCTCCCCATAGATAGTGAACATATTTGCATGATGTCCACAGGCAGTAGATGAAGCTAATAGAAGGCAAAGGTGACACTGAACACTATACTAGGCCTATGTAGCTTGTACGGGCGGTGTTGGAAGAACATTTTAATATGTGAAACTTAAAAAATTTGACAATATTGAGAAATTAAGATATGACCTCCCAGACATTGTTAAGGTGAGCCGTACAAGGTAAATGGAAATGTTTTGAAAGTCTGACACAAAGGACGCGTTAGATGAGGGTGGGTCTGGGACATGTCTAA
>JAMKCH010048431.1:0-13072 GCA_023653785.1 Ophioderma brevispina
TGAGTGTGACATAGATGTAAGATTCTTCAAGTGACCCTGAAGTCGGAGCGTTGCAGTGGTGGTTTTAAAACTTTTGGATTAACTAGGCCCAGTACTAATCCAACTTTTGGAGTGATGAGAAATTGATACAGAGTAACCCTTCCACAAAAATTTTAGGTACTTTCTGTGTTGCTTAGCAATAGGAATGGAATAATAAGCATCCCGCAGATCGATGAAGCATGTAACAATTCTTTTGTGCATGTGTGGCCGTCTCAACCGTTTCCATTTTAAAAGTTTAAAATATCAAATACATTGAGCTTAGAGATAAATCAAGGTATCATTCGATGACCCCCATCTTTTTTTGGGTCGGGCAAAACATTTGACCAAAATTCCTTGCTCAAAGGCAGTGCTCGACGGACACCCTTTTGTCTAGTCTATAAATTTCTGTATTAATAGCTTACAATTTCCTCAGATTTAAGCTTATACGGAGGTGGGATCCATGTTTGGATAGGTGGTTTATCTATAAATTCTAATTGGACACATGAGGACGGCTTCCAAAATTTTTGGGCAGACGTTACTCATCCATTTGCATTGATGACTTCAATCGAACCTGCCAGCATTCTGTACTATGTTATTAAGTACGATAACACGTACCTACATCACACCATGGCTTTGGGACTCTTTACTGTCTGGGTTGTGGTGCATTACATCTGTTTGGCCTGGTTGGGAGAGGCTTGTTGACATTGGTCATCTGCCTACCGTTCGGGTTGCGGTTCTTTGTGGTTTTCATCGGTTACATAATTGTCCATGCTTGCGCGGTCCCCCTAAAAAAAGGCTGGGCATTAGCTGGTTTGTTTGGGGCTTGGGCATCCATCCGCCGCCTATGACTGATAGTTACGGCGAGCAGCGGTGACATTGACCATTATAAGGATTGAATCGCAGGGTTGAAGTTCCATAGCTACGCTGCCTTTCCTAGCACCACTGTCTTTTGTTCCTCTTCCATCTCTTTTACAAAACTTGGAGAGATCATCTCCGATACCACTGCGTTGTTTTTACTGTAGGCTTGCACAATGTACGAGAAGCGAGTGTTTAAATTGGGCTTGATGCATTCACGACGCAACCTGTTCATCTCGAAAGACTGCAGGGCATCAAGGGCTAGGCATTCATATCGGCTTCAGTCAGATTTCTGTCTTGAAAACTTGAGTCAGTGCAATTAGCCTTTGATTAGAGGTTTCCACAGCGTTGGATTTTAACCAAAGCCTGGTTTTGTTTTGCAGGTTTATCCCACATAATTGGATTATTTGGGTAACACTCGTCTTTCACAGTTTGCTGGTGTTAAGTCGTTCTGGCAAGTATCATTTATTTGTTTGTCATCACTTTCGTTGTTAGATGTAATCCATGCTCTTAGCGTGCATATCATGAAATTGGTTCGCCAATCTCATCGGGAGTTGCAAATCTTGAATGCAAACCGGTTGGTTACCTTGGGTTTAGTCTGACTACTTTGATCTACATCTGGCATGAATGGTGATTTATTCATAGTTTATCCCGCTAACAGTAGCTGTAGCATTGTCAGGATTTTCTGATGAGCCCTGGAGCTAGCACAATTGGTAAACAAATCTAAAGTACAAAAGGTTTGAGTGATTAAATATGTTGACAGACTGCTGGAACCCTGAAATGTGATTCTTAACGTGCAGGAGTGGTGCCTTAAGGAGATTTCATCTTCGAAGACTGCATGGCAATCAAGGCTATTCCATCATTCTCGTCGTCAGTCAGATTTTCTGGTCTTGAAAACTCTGATCAAGGCAATTAGCCCTTTGATTAGAGGTTTCTCACAACGTTGGATTTTTAAATCCAAAGACCTTTTTTGTTTTGCAGGTATCCCCAATAATTGGATTTACTTGGGTATCACTAGTCTTTCACAGTTGCTGGTGTTAAATTTCTGGCAGTATCATTATTTTGTTTGTCATCCACTTTAGTTGTATAGCATTAAATCCATTCTCTTAGCGTGCATATCATGAATTGGTTCGCCAATCTCATCGGGAGTTGCAAATCTTGATGCAAAAAAAACCGGTTTGGTTACTTGCAGTAAGTCTGACTACTTTGATCGACTTGGCATGACTGGTGATTTATCATCATTTATCCCGCTAACGTAGCTGTAGCCTTGTCATGATTTTTCTGATTAGCCCTGGAGCTAGCAAACACTTTGTACACATCTCAAGTAAAAGGTTTGCAGTGATAAATAGTTGACAGACGGACTGGAACCCCTGAAATGTTATTCTAAGTGCCCGCAAGTTGGTGCCTTAGGAGTAGGGCCAAAACAAAGTTTGTACAGGGGTCAAATTTGTAAATTTATCCAATTCGTGTTGAAAAGCACACCAATGTTATGTGTCTAACATAGATTCAGAAAAGTTAATAGTTTGTAATATGTACAAGCTAAAGTTTTCAGAGTTATAGGTAAAACAGCAAAAATCAATAATAAGGTCAATTTCAATTTGTACAGGGGTCAAATTTTCAAGTTGCTCCTATTGGATAAAAAATGGTGCAAATAATTATTGGTGAGTTCATATATTAAAATAAGGACTAGTTTTGACTGTCCCTTAAAAATGCTATTTTCCGATTTAGGGGGGCAAAGAAGGTCAACGTCCATTGCATTCACTGGGGCTTTGATCGTTGTTTCCCGCCTATTTCTTAAGCAAGCATTTGAGAACACCAAACGTCCTTATCCTATGCTCCACCAAAGTTTTGGCACCATTTTTTATCCAAATCGCGCAATTTTAAATTTGACCCCTGTACAACTGAATTGACCCTTTTTAGTGGATTTTTGCTGTTTTTTACCTATAACTCTGACACTTAAGGCTGTTACAATATTACAAACTATACCTTTTCTGAATCCTTACGTTTTAGACCATAACATGGTGTGCTTTTCAACTGATTGGATCAATTTACAATTTGACCCATGTACAAATACTTTGTTTTGGCCCCCTCTCTGTAAGGCACCACTTGCGGCAACTTAAAATCACGTTTCAGGGGTTACTGTCAGTCTGTCACCTTTTCAAGTCACTCAACCTTGTGTACTTGAGATGTGGTTTCAGCAAATTTGTGCTAGCTCCTGGGTTAGATCCAGCAGTGCCAACACTTCGTACCTGCTTCAAGTCACCAACAAGTTGCACTTGAATTATCATTATAAGGATCCATTGGTTTATCCTGGTTGTAATCCAATCCAGGCCCTGACCTACCAAGCACCCGACGGGATGTTCGATTCGGATTGTGACAGTGCCCCAGACTGCGAGTCAATATCTTATCCTCTATTGCCCATAAAGTTGGGAGTGTGACCAATTGTGATCCAGCCCATATTGGCTTGCATCCATGTTCAAAAAACCACTTCTGATTGCTGTTCTCTTCTTCTCGCTCTTTATATTCAGCATATGTTCCACTTTTATCAAGTCTAACCAACTGTACGCATTGTTCATAGTAGTCATGCTATGATCAGTAGTACTAGTATTGTCACAAGTTTGGCAGTCACTTTTTTTGTTCCTTTTACCTTTTGCAGAGTCAGTTTTATTCGTTCCAGGCTTAGCCTGAGTAGCTCCGTGTTTCGGGGGTTTCTTAGAACCCTAATCCAAACTCAGAAGTCGGCCCGAGTCTTAGACTGCGCTTGTTTATACTGGGCCGTTTTTCAAGCTGTTACGCTGTTCACTGACGTGCCGGTTGCCGAATTCGTAGACGGTTCCTCGGTAGCTCCGAGTCATGGTTAGAATCCCTTATATTCCATCGTATCAATAACACACAATTTTGCGTCTCCAAACGACACCAAAAATGTTCACAAGGGTATTTAAACCCAATGCGTGACAAAATAGTTCATTTATCAGAATTTCGCAAGGATTGCGAAGATTATATTTCGCTGACAAAGTCGTAGTTACTACGACGACATACAACGAACGCTCTGACTGAAGCGCATGCGCGAACGGTATCGCATCTCGCATTATCTCGAACGTATTACGAGATAAATGGTCCCCGACTTTTCACCCGTGGGATAGACAAACCAGAGCCCAATGGAATGCAGTCAGCCTATAATATAGCCATTCAATCAAACACAGCTTTTTGTTGGCATATTCTATACCAGAGTATTAATTCACATCTGAGATGAACAACAAAAATGTTGTTTTTAATGTAATGATTTTTTTCAAAATGCACCTTTAATCATTGCCAATATTAAATGGTTACTTCATTATCATACTTATTTAACTAATAAAATAACTAAAAAACATAAAAAAAAAAAACTAGAAAAACCCCCCAATTTTAAAACACTTTCTTTTTTTTTTTAATCATTTTCACTGATATGGACATTCCTCAATCTCTTATTTTGTTCCATAATCTCAGTCTTCATTGCCTGTAGTTTCACTTAAAAACAATTGGTCAAATGTCTAAGACTATTATCTATTTTTGTAATGAGCACTCATCATGATGATATATCAACCAAATTTTCTCAATTCCCAATACCAAGCAGATATCATCAAGTGTAGTGCTTTGTGGGACAGCGAAGGCATGAGGGACAAAGTCAGTGTTTTATGTGTACAGGGGAGCTGTCATCCTCGGCAGAATTGGGAGATAGCGATACTATGTTAAAAATGTAGTCCACCAGAAGGCACTGGATGATAAATTACAATTAACAAAAACGTCATATTCACATGCCAACAAGTTTTAAAAGAGTGAGGCTTAGCTAAAATATATTGTTCATATTTTGACTTATTCGCAAACGGAAAAAAATTGTTTAAAAAGATATAATGGAAACCTGGAAAGGGTGATAACTTTATTAAAATACCAGTAAGATGAAGTGCCACCACATACTGCATGGACAGGCCCCCTTAAGATGTGATTTTTGTGGAATCCAATGCTGCATCACATGACATTATTGAGGTGAATGTCTCAAACTGGTGCATTGTGCGGATAACCACACACCATCTTGAGATAGCAGTGGGTTGTGATTGGAGGTAAAGAGAATTTGGGCTGTGTTCAAGTTAAATCAGTGCAAGGTTTAAAGGGGGCCAAACACAAGTTGCTTATTGCCATCATTAAGTTGCACTCATAAATAACACTGCTAATGATTAAATACTTAGAGCCTGGCATTCAAGGACATGTTCTATGCATTTTTGTATTTTTTGTTTTTTTAAAAGTTTGCCCTCGGTTGCAAGCAAACCTATTTTAGTCAGTAAACTTGGTAAATGTGAGAGTGGGATGAAGTGCAGTGGAAAAATCCTTATTTGGCTTATGGAAATGAACTTTCCATAAATAAAATAAAAACAAAATGAAATGGCTTTATATGCCTGATATTGGAATATCATGTAGGTCTAATGCAGTTATATATTTTAGGTGGAAAATGACTTCTAAAATAACATCTTTCAGAACACTTTTAACAATTTTTAAAAACTTTTTATATCAATAACAGGTTCCTCACAATATAAAAAAAATCAAACCCTGAATTGTATTTAAAATTTATGTACGTAAGTGAACGCGCCTACAAGATCTACATTTTGACTTGTTTGCGGACAGCTTAGTTCATGTAAGTAGCTTTGAGGTAAGAATTTGCAGTTATAATATAGACTACTGATTTTTTCAACCAATGCCTGTACAGAACAGGAAACAATAAACCTGCACCATACCTTTGTTGATGTTAATAACAGCTCTCAATAGAATACATTTCCTCTAAAATTGTGATTTGATTAACAAGTACTCAGATGTTGATGTACCGTACTATAATTTAATCTTTGGTTTATAGAATTTCTGTGTTCCCAAATAATCTGTTAACTTGTTATCTTTAATTCAGTAAAACTTCAAAGAATAACATGCCAGGACAAAGTTAGGTTTTTAACCTAACTACAAACATCACACAATCACAATTTTCAAAGATCAATGTAAACGAAATAGTAGTAGAATTATGTTATGACAAAACTATAGAGTGAAAAGAAAAATGACTATCGAGTAATATTTGTTATACATGTTCTTTTACACTATTTATTAATTGCCACATTAAATAAGAAAAACATTAAAAAGGCTAAGGGCCTGATCATAGTTTTTGTGACAAATCATATATACCAAGTATTTCAAATTTGTTATATGTTTCAACAACAAATGTTTCGGTGATGTTTGTTGATGAAAAGTATTCTGACCAAAAGTATTGTTCAAGCTAATATCTCCCACACTAGAGTCCCTTCCCATACAAAGATGAAAATGGCTTGACACATATACACTGATATAAAAGTGAATAAACAAAAGATGGTCTAGTAAAAACCAACTTGTATACTACTATGAGCGAGCCACGATTTCCAAATCAAGGAATATTGGAGAGTGACTAATTGAGTCTGATAAAAACATAACTGTCAAGTGTCATCCAGCTAGATATGAAAAGTTCTGCCAAGTGGTTATCAGATAAGCGGCAAATGCAATGCCTCTTAGGCCAGCATTGCTAATGCATGGCTTTTCAACTTTCACCACAGCATGCAGCTACATTGTAGGACAACAGGACATCAGCATAATCTTTTCTACCACCACAATCATGTCCCCCCCCCCCCCCCCCCCCCAAAACAAAAGGCCGAAAACAAAATTGCCCCAAAACGCAAAATCTTTGCTCAGAATTTTAAAATCCACAACATAACTTTTCAGAATTAAATGTCATGACTGCATACCTGCGAGTTTCAAAGAATTGACAAGACAGGAGAGACTAGTTAATGATATAATATTGGTTTCTCTTAATTTGCTACGTGATGACAATAGCCTAGATTATAGGCTAAAAGGGACCAGGGCGTGGTTCTTTTCCCTACATGGGCATTCCAGGGTGTGTGGTGTCAAGTTGTGAAAGAATTAGAAGAGTTAAGAATAAGCAGAAATAAAATTATTGAAACTGGTGTAATTGTGATAAAGCATAATTTCTAATGCTTTATTAGAACAATACCAATTACCATCAGCGCATTATTGGAGTGAACAAAGTTTTACTCTCTGAAAGCTCTGATGGTGAGCCAAATACAGCTTTTTGAAATTGGTCCTGAAAAAGTGGGATTCGGATTCGCAAGCGGAGTACACTGTAGAATGGGACCAGGGTACTGCTATTTAAAACAGCTCTGTTGTGCACCCAGATGGCTTCTGTACTTCATAGTTGTAGGTACTGCCATCAATAATGATGCATCAAGGAGTACTTGGAGTAGAGCTACACCTAAAGAATGTGTGTGTCCTCAGCTTTCCTCAGTACAAACACCTCAGACACACAAGAACAGCATAGGGGAAGCATAGCAGCCATAAACAGTTTTGTGAACACATTTTACTGTTTACTTTCATCTGACAGTAGCTCTACTTTCAAATACCAAGACTGTAATTACAGGACAATATGTTAACAAGGTTCGCGCCACTGAATTGAGGAATGGTCACTCATCTATGCCATTTCATACATTATTGAATAGCGTTATCAACAACCCTCAACAATGAGCATGATTGGCAGTGTTGCCTGTTTATGTGGTTGAACATGTATTTACAATGCACAAGACCTCCTTTCTCTTGATTTAAAAAAAAACAAAAAAAATTAAATTGGCAAGGTAATTCAGTATTATGTGACAATTGAAATTAGTAGTCACCAACTAAAAAGTATTTAGGTTAAGTTTCACTGATAGTTTCCTTTTGAAGCAGTTACAGCATGTAAACAACCAACTTATGAGCCATGTGGGACATGTGTTGTGCGTAAATTCAAGGGAAAGAGTTCCATATGTACCCCCTTCACATGTACAAGTTCTAAAAGTAACAAATCTTTTTTATTTTTGGGTTAGGTATTGGTTATAAATAGACAGTTATTTTTTTTTCCTCTAGAATTTGGAAAGGGGTACCATATGGAACTCTTTCCAAATTCCAATTACCCGTCTTCCACAGGGTGACAGTAGAGAACCCATGGAATTTGATCAAATTAGAGTAGAGATAAGAGTACACAGGGCGTAGCCAGGCTCTCGTTAAAAATCGCGTAAAGTATCCGCGGTGTATGCATATGGACATGGTCTGAATTCGGAAAGGAAATTTTCACAGAAAAAGGACAACATATAAAACCAAATGACACATTAGTGAAACAATCAAAGCTGGCAAGGTTCATTGTTTAAAAGGTTCTTTTAGCTCTACTGAAAAATAATTATAAAACTTGATTTTACACGTTTGAGCTTTGAATGTCAGTTGGTAACAGTGGCCACAGTACAATTTTGATAATCGTAAATCAAAAAGACATGAAAGTTAATTTTTTGTCAGTTGTTGAGCATTAAAACACTTATAGAACATCTATGGGCCAATAATTAACCAATGCAATTGATTTCCTAAATGAATCTTTTTGAAAGAGGAGCCAAATGTGCCTATCCCAACATGTACCAGGTCAACAGGTATCCGATTGTAAACAAACCCATTAATATTAGCAAAAAAATTCGAATTGCTATAAAGGTGGTCACCCGATCATAGGCCACTTTTCCATGATGGTTCTCCCTCACGTGGAAGCATATCACCAAAACCTCCGATTACAAAATTTGAGTTACAATTGCTCCAGCTGTTTGGAAAGCAAGCAAAATGTATACTAAATTGACCCGTAGGCAGGAGTTGAAAAAATGTAAATGTCTGTGAAGATAGTCACATTCTCACAGATTTCCCACATATTCTCTGTATAAATTTCCTCCAAATGGCCAGTTTCCCTCCAAATGGCCAACTCCGGGGAAGGATCGTCCCAAAGTCCCCACTTTTTTGAGGCCATGCCCGTAGCATTGCCATGCCGTAAAAATGTGGTTATACCACATTTGGAGACATTTTTTCATAACATCAAAAAGGCAGCTTTAAATTCGATGGGCCAAAAAAATTTCTGGGGTAATGAGAAAAATATGAACTTCCTTATGATACCAAATCTCCATTTGATGTGGATACAGTGTCAGTGGAGGGGGGGGGGGCGAGCCTGGGCGGCGAGGTGGTAGATCAGGTCACCCACAATTTAAAAGGTTGAAATTTTGAGAAAAAAATTGCAATTTTGGTTAAATTTGCCATAAAAATCTGGCATATGGGTACCATTTTTGCTAACATGATTAGATGGGTCCGACTTACGAGTCTTGGCAGCAGGTCCCGGTCACAAATTAAACTGAGAAACCCCCCCGGTTCCTACATAAGCATTATTGTTGATCCATCGATTATCGTTTTCTAATGCATGGAGGGATGCAAAAAAGGGCAAATTAAATAAGGATTCCATTGGTATCACACAAAACCGATAATCAGGGTGTACAAGTAGATATACAGGGTGTAAACAAAGTAATTCAATAAAAATTTAAGGGTTGTCATGTTGAAAGGTCTATCCTTTCAGAATATTGATGCACATGGGGACCACAAAATTGAAAAGACACTAAAAGAGCCTTCGACAATGTAAGTTTGATAGGGTGAAGCAATTCTTACGGCGTACAGGATGACTTAAATAACCTCGTATCAAAAATGTAATAATGAAATTTTATTTACTACGGTGAATTAGTTCATTCTTCACTTTAAAACTGATGTACGGCTTGTTTCATAGGTAGATTGCAACTTAGCAGTTTTTCCTTTGGGACCACCCGTGTAAAAATAAGAGAGGCCTGGAAGATCTTTGTGGGTATTTGCACTTATGGCCTACAAGGTCTACCTCCACTATCTTACAGTTCCTTCGCTTTGTATTTCATGTGACACCCGGGCCCCAATGGTCAAATTCTGGTCAATCAGCTGTCAACCCATGAAAAACATGTATGTTTGTTTCAGCTGCCATTTAAACCCTGTTGAAGGCCCATCAGTTTGAATTGTTTTAATTGTTGAGATATTTAGTGAAGCTTTTCAAAATGTAAAAACAATAAGTAGTGACAAAGCCTTTTAACGGGACTTTGAACCATGTCAAAAAGTTTTTTTTTTTTTTTTATTTTTTTTTTTTTCCCTTTTTTTTTTTTTTTTTTTTTCTTTTTTTTTTTTGTTTATGCAGGATGTGACATTTTCTGTTCACATTTGCATACAGTATTTCATTCATACCAGATACACCAAAGATAATATTTGTGGTATTTAATTTTATTATTACAGTAAGACCGCAAGATTATGTGATACAAAACAATGAATGTCTGGTTACACAAATTTACGTAGGTACACTTAATTAAATCCTTGTTCACATTTTCCGTTCACAAATTTGTATGTCCGCATTTATGCAGAAGGTCTGCTCTGTGTATGAAATAGATTCCATCTTTATGGGACCTATTTTGTAAGATACTGCACATACAGTATCAATTGTATTAATAGTTTTGACAACAATTCTACCGGTCTGTGCTTTACCGATGAGAAGTTTTCCGGTCACATGGCAGGACGTGACGTTGGTTTGTCACGTCCTGCCACTTTAGTCGTAATATCTTGTAAAATAATAGGTCTGCAACTTCTATCTTATAGTATGTTTAAAGTTGTTGCATGTTGACAGTTTTAGTCAGCTTTCAAAAAATGGACTTCCGTTCACATTTGACATTGTCACGTCCAGCACAAGCAGTAAACAAGCAACCAGACAGACCATCAGCTTCTTAACATTGGAAAGGCATTGGGGTTGAATAAAGCATTTTATTATGTGAGGTAGTCATAGTACTTCCTTGTAAAAGCAT
Source organism: Ophioderma brevispina (assembly GCA_023653785.1). NCBI lineage: Eukaryota > Metazoa > Echinodermata > Ophiuroidea > Amphilepidida > Ophiodermatidae > Ophioderma > Ophioderma brevispina. Next base: position 10,629 of record JAMKCH010048431.1, read on the forward strand.
AAAATTAGTTTTGTGTTTTTAGTAAGTGGCCAGAAAATAGGATTTTAGGTTCAAATTCCGTTCACATGTGACGTCCAGCACAAACACAAGTTTTATTATCTGCCATTTCATTGAGTGAGATTTGCTGGCATTTCACACACATATTATACAAACTAGGAGTAATTAATCTATGGAAAATTTCTCTACTCTACTATTGTTTTGTTCTTTTAAATACAACTTTTTTATGTCAAAAACCTGTTTTTGGTCCAAAATAGAGGTAAAAAGTGTTATAAAATGGCCAAAATTTAAGCTTAAATGTTCATATTTCAGCCAGAGCTGCCAAAAATGCATATGTGAAATAAATGATTAGGACAAGTCTAATTTCTTTTGTAGTTAAAATCAAATTCCATTAACCTTAACCAGGGACCGGGTCGTTTTTGCCAGCCGAAGGGACCAAATGCAACGAAGGGCAATCTTTTTTTTTAAAGGCCCAGAGCAACGAGTAGCCAAAGTTTGCGTTTCATTGCATCTCGGCCGTTTTGCGGCACAGGAATAAGTAGCGTAAAGTCAATAACGGCCCAGATGCAACGAAATAACACATCGACGTTTCATTTTCCCGGGACGGAACAGGATTGCAACGACAAACATCGCGAAATTTCCGGAAAGGACGTCCCAGATGCAACGAGAAAAATCGCGTGCGAATGCATAAAAACAGGGCTAAAAATAAATAATAAAGAATGATGAGGTACTGCCACGGATCTGCATTGAAATTTGTAGCTTATAGTTCGCCAGTCGGGAGTGCCTATTACGCTACCTCATAGTCGTGCGTGGCGTATGATTGCTACGTCATGCTCCGGTTTACGTCATGAATACGTTATGCATCATTAAAAAAATAGCTTATCGAAAATGGTGGCGCTTATCACCATCGAAATCGAATTGTCTATGGGCCATTTGTAACATGTCCACCCGCCTGGATGAAAAGCATTTGCGGCCCTTCTGCGGGCAAAAACCGTCCGAAAATGCAGTGAAAAGCATCGCATCATTCCCGGTAATGACGGCCCAAATGCACGAGGAAATCGCGTCATTTTCCGTAAAGACGGCCCAAATGCACGAGGAACATCGCTCATTTTCCGTAAAGACGGCCCAACTGCACGAGGAACATCGCGTCATTTTTTCCGGTAAGGACTGCCCCGATGCCAGAGGGCCAATTAGAGTCATTTGCGCGACCAAAAATAGTTGTTGACGGCCCGAGATGGCAACGAAACCATTTTCCACCGTACCACGTTTCGTTGGCCTTCATTGCCTCTCGCCCGTGGTTAGGGTTAAAATATAGGTGGGCTATAGAGGTCAATGTTTCAAACTCACTTCGAACACAGGCTCATTTGATTACTTTATCACCCTGATCCCACTTTTGAAGAAAAAAAGGAAAAAAAGTCGAAAACCAGGTGCCCCATCGAAACAATGATCCCAAAATGGCCGCCCATTGGCAACAATTGATTTTGACAACACCATTAATTTTTTGTTCAAATTGCTTAATTTTGGTAGCAATACCCATGTTTTTGGGTATAGAATCATTCTATACACTTTATCTCACCATAGCCTTTCGTTTGCCTTGAAATGCGTTTTTGCTTTAATTGACTCTAATGGGGCACTTTCCCATAAATGTGCATCCGATTCAAAATGGTGATTTAATATTTTAAAAGTTGAAGAGGGTTTTATTAATGAAAACTTTTTATTTTTTTTATTTTTTTTATTTTTTGCTTTTTTTAATTTTGTTAATGTCATAAAAATGCCCCCATTGAAACCCATCACACGTAAGAAAGCTCGTTGACCCCTGTATATTCCAATTGAGAGTGTTTTCATCCAATTTTAACTTGATACCACAGGCCCATATGTCTTGAACTGGGTACAAAAAATGTTACCCGTGCAAAATGACACCAAAAGGCCCCAATTGTAATTACTCTCAACACAACTTTTATTCCTTACATGTAAACTGTATATAATTATACATTTTTTGGAAGCTTATACTACATGATGTCAGATATGGGCCAAAAGAGAGACAATAACAGGGTGGGTAAAATTCCTATAGGGTGGTAACATAAGAACAATTACATTATTTTTGTCATTTTCATATCCTTGGTCAATTTTTTTTCCAAAATGTGCAGGTCAAAACAGATGTGGATTTTGAAAGACATGACAAAGGCCCTCCAAAAACTAATAAAGGAGATAACTATTTCGTTCTGTTTTTGACTACAGGTTGTCAATGCACTAAAATTTTGACAAAAAGGTCATTTGAAGATTAACTTCTTTTATTCAAGTATAATCCTATATTTTGTTCAATAGAACTACATAGATATGGTTTCTTTTTGCCAAAGTTTTATGATCAAAAAGTAAGTATACCAGGGTGATAAATGTTATATTTATACAGGAGTGTCCGTGTATATAAAGGGTCATAAGGCAATATT
>JAMKCH010048432.1:0-11859 GCA_023653785.1 Ophioderma brevispina
TGAACCACGAGCGAATTTTTAATACCGGTGCCATGGCAACCGGCAAATCGACCAATCCGCAGATTTCATGGCGAGTAATTGAATTTGGAACACAATTTTGAAAAATCGACCCATGGTTAACTAGCATGTAGTTGCTAATATGATGTGCCAAATTTCATGTTCATTTTGTTCGTTTGGATGTTTGCGTATTTAACGAAACGAGTTACAGGCCTCGAAACATTTTAGACAAACGGTTGCTTTTGATGTGAAATATGGAATTATTTTTTTAAATTTCTTTATACGAATTATCATAATTATGAATGAAAGATCAGCGAAAATAGGTGCTCCATTGTCCTGTAATTAATTTTTTAAAATAAGTTTCTTAAATAGCGCGGGCTGAGGAAACAATGAAATACATAAAAAATCAATTACCCAGTGACATTTAATACTTTTAAATTATGGAAAGAATAATAAGTGAGTATTATTTATTCAACTTACCCAAAAATAAATGTGTTAATGTTCATAAATAATATCTTTTAAAATATCTTAAATATAACCCTTGAAATTTTTCACATGATAAAATATAGGAGATGATGCTTTTTTGGCAAATTTGCGTACACCGCTTACTTTTTTCCTGTGATCAAGCAAATCTCGGGAACCGAATGTCGATTGCGATCGAATAAAAAGGCTTTTGTAGATTCCAATCTACACAATTTAGCCATTCCATTTGATATCTCCAATTTCTGATTCAGAACATTTTTTATCTATTCAGACCCCAACCCCCCTTAAGGCGTTCACGTTAGAAATTCTCATTGCTCTGATTTAGAAATGGAGAAAAACGAGTTGGATTTCCATGCTTTTTAGTGATTTATAGGAGCAGGGGTCTAAGTTAAATACGCACCTTTTGGACAAAAAATTTTTTTTTGATTTTGCTGTTTGTTGAACACACGTTCTAGGCGCTTTACAACTGTGACAAATCTACACACTTACGGTTTACAGTGAGTGTAAAAAGGGAGCTATAGGCCTAGGAATTTGCTTAATAACTAACCTGTTATTTAAATAGAAATACGTAGCCCGAAGTGTGTAGATATGGTAAATTATGCTAATACATATTATTAGCAGAATTTAGTGACAGTAGTAAAAGGCATATGCCCAATCTGAAAAAATAACGTTTTATTTACTGTGAAAGCTTATTGTAGTAATGTCTGCGGGGAAAGGGGCATTTAACCACGCGTCACATGTGGATCTCACAAATTTAGGGCAGAGGTGGTCGTAATTAGCTTTGGAGGGAGCCTAAACGACGGACCCCATTTGTACCACCCGCTTTCTTCGCCCTATGTATGCAGATGCACCTGTTATACCATCATTTAAGTCATTTTTGTTTGGGTTTTTTAATAGTAAAATTTAGATACACCGTACTACTCAAATCGAGAACATTTGTACCCTTACATAAATGTTAATTGTTATAAATTCATGCATAAATAAGGTGGTCGTGACTCCCGTTTTTAAAAGTTTACAGAGAAATGTATACACAACTCTGATTGATGTTGGGTTCATTTGGCAACCTATGCCGCGTGCACATACTCCGGAGTCATTTTTTTACAAAATTACTTGATTTACAGAACCAAAACTGTTTTAGGATTATTCATTTCTAAGGACGTCTAAAAGAAAATATTCAACAATTAACTTGTTTTGACAAAATTATTTAAGTCGTCATAGCAAATGCACCAGTTTCCCTTTGTATTATTGTCAATTCTAAGGATTTAACGAAAAAAGGCTGAAAAACGAACCAACAGATTCGAATTAAACTAGGGCCATTATTACTTGGTGGCTCTATTTGACATTATTTGGTGTAACATTGTTTAGGCTCGAGACAAGTCCGAATCCACAAGAATTTTTTTGTAGGAAGTGTGTGATTGTGTCAATGTCAGTCCTAAAATTAACGCCATGAAGTACACTTTCGCGATAACTGTATTGTTTAAAGGTTCATGGCATGATCTCTAATGTCCCCCTCCCTAACCCGCTATTGTACGGAAGTTGTCAAAATGTTGAAGAAGAATACCATTTTTCTATTTACTAAAAGGTATTTGGTTTCAAGCGAAACAATCCAATAGTAATTTAATTTACAAAGGATTCTATGATTTACATAATCACGTCTAGCTCTGTGATCAAAATGGATAAAATATGCCTGATTTTTTTTCAGATCGGGCATTGGGTAAGGCATTCAATCAAGATTAAACCTTGATATATAACTAACGGTCACCCCCCCTTCAGGCAAAGTGGATTGATATGGAATTGGAATCCGACGGTGCTCACATGACTCTCTTAAAATCAAGAGTGAATTTCACTTTTACAGGCTCCTCCAAAAAGAGTGAAATATTTAATCACGTTTAAAGCTTGGGGTAAGGTGTAAGGGTAAATAATCATTTGGTTAAATCAAGAGAAATTGGTATCCAAAATGTTCTTTTGAGATTGTGAAATTTAAAAGCGATCAAATTTTTGTCTTAAACGTCGCCAATTTGATAATCGGGTTCCACTTCTTTCGCGCAATCAAACTCCGTGGTCTAAAAGGTCTACACCTAAAAAATAAATTACTTTTCGACAAAAATCCGCTCCCCCCCTCCAAAACAGATCCTCGATCATCCTGAGATTATACTCACCTCAAACCAAGTTGAGCTTTAGGCGAGAAGAACAAGGGCCCGTACGCAGATCTTTTTTGGGGGGGTGCGGACTTCGAAAAAGTGGCCCTTTTTCGAAAAGTGGACCTTTTTTTGAAAGTGGACCTAACCACCCCCTAAAATTGTGCCCTTCTTTTGACTTTTTGACCATTTACTCCACCAAAAAGTGGACTTGCTTGTCAAATGGTCTCTAATTTTTGGACCTAAAATTATAAGGAAAAAGAAAAAATGGCCCTTTGCCACTTTTGTTTTATTTGGGGCTCCCCCCTACCCCCCCCCCACCCCGCAAAAAAAACCCCCCCCCCCCCCGAGGTTCGTTCGTCTCAGTTCCCCGCTCGCAAATCACATTTTCAGTGCATTTCTTGTTGCAGAATTTCAAAGCATAATTTTTAACTATGGTTGTATAAAAAAAAATCTTATTCAAATAAACTCACAAAACTTTTCTCACCTCCTTCCCACGATGCACTCATCCCACAATAAAGACGTGCTGGGGGTCACGTAGAATCGGATGAACCCCCCACGTTAGAGAGGCAATAAAAAAGAATTCCACGTTTGCGCCTAGCTTTTTGACTAAAATAACAACGCATAGCACTTACAACCATAAACAAAAAGAACCTGTTCTCGTTCCTACAGGCCAAAAACCTTAAGCGCTATGCGTTTTTTTTTATGTCAGAAAAAAAATAACCGACAGGCCACGCGGAATTCCTTTTTTTAAATTGCATTTTTAAGACCTTCCATTTTGCGGCCGATTTTTTTTTTCTTGACCAATCTCCTTCCCCCCCCCCTCCCAAAAAGAGGAAGAAACGCGATAAATGTGATTTTGTACACTTTGTGCACTCGGAAAGCTGAGACACACCTTTTTTTCTCGGCTTATAGGGTTTGATGCTACAGAGGGTGACACAACTCTCTTTTTTTTTTTTTGCCTTTGTATCATAAACGACCAAAATTGTTATTATGTAAAGCGCTTGTTGTGCGCCAGTAATGCACACTAATAGAGAAAAACTTGTTAACAAAAATAATTTTTAATTGATAAACCATTTTTTAACGACGAAAAATGTTCTTCTCTAATTGTTGTATTTTACTTTGCTATAAAATGTGGTCATAGACACCTCTACAAAATAGTTTTCCTTTAGCTAAGTTTTACATTTCAAATCGATAAACCTGCGAAAAACTACTTTTACAAATTCGATATGAAAGATTGTTAGGTTTAAAAACTTTTTCGATCGAAAACCAAGGTTTCTCCCAGCTTTCGAATCGATTAACCTGCTTTTCAATTTAAAAAAAAAATTTTTTTTTCAAATTTGATAGCACGGCTTTTGATTTTTTTTAAAATCTTAAAGCCGTATTTCTCGGTTGAGAAACAAAGGTGTTTGAAACAAATCTCAAATTGAGAAACATGTGTTTCATTGTACATTCTGATTTTCCGCTTTTTTCAACGAAAAGGAAAAAAAAGTTTTCTTTTTACTCTGCAAAATAGCTGCCATACACATAACTCAAAATATAATTATGAAAGAACCAAAGAACTTGCGTATGATGATTCCATTCTGTGTTAAATTATGTATGATCCAAAAGTCGGTCCTGGAATAATCATAATAATGATAATCAGTGAGATTTATGGAGGGCCTTTACAATGTAGGCAAAGCGCTATATAGAAGATATAATTTGGAACAAATTTTCAAAATCTGGCGACTCCTAATTCGCTCGCCAAAATTGAAGGCCTAATATGTTTTCTGCAGCTGTCTTTTAAAAGTAAATACCTTTAAATTACATCTTCTTGGAGAAAGAAAAGTTTATCATCATTATCCGTCAACCAACAATACTAATTACCGTTGTTTTGGTCTTGTTTGTGCAAACACAGCTATTGATTTCTTTTCGTTCATTTTCTTCTTCATTGACTTGTAGAAAGGGCGAGCCGGGTTTGCCTTGTCTTGTCTGGATCCGTACAAAAAATATAGCAATCTAGATTGGTTTAACAACTTACTGGTCGAAAAACCATAAAACTCATAGAATTGTAAGGTCTTGCTATATAGTATATAAAAAACAAAGGAGGTATCAAAATACCGCGATACCTCCTTTATAATCTCTAAATCTCTTAGACTAAAATGGAGGGAAAATATGAATTTAGATTAAACGTTTTAATCTATTACATTTATATTTCAATGCGTTTTTATTTCAATTTTTAATCTAAACCGATAGAATCCAATTAGAATAAATGTTGATGTAAGAAATTTAGATATAGCCCTGGGTTTTTTTAATGTTGAAATTATCTGAAGAATTTATTTTCTTAAATAAAAAACATACAGCCCCTTCAAGTGTAATTTGCATATCGGTGTCTCCTTTGGAAATCCGTACTTATCGTTTCTATTTTAATAATTTTCTTTTTTATTATGTTTTAAATTCAGATGGCGTGGATGCAATGATTAGTTTAAAAGATCGAAGAACGTTTCGCCATCAATCAACTATTTACTAATTCATATTTGACGTTGGTGAAAATTTTGGGGAAAGACAAAAGAAAATAGAGAGGATTTAAAAAGTTCTTTATCATAAACATGCTTGCCACAATGAAGACCATTTGTGGGTATTCTGATAATGGCGTTAATTGTCCTGTTATGTAACAGAGCGTGAACGAATAATACGGCCAGTGTACTATTTAATCATGCAGCAGCCCTGGATGGTATTTTACTACACAAAATGGAGAAACAAGGGCACGTATAATTTGTTGAATTACTGAACACCGTGTTGTTTCTGGTGCGCAAATTTGCAGTGTAGACAGTTCATAAACGTGGTTTTTTTGTTTGAACTAAAAATAAAATGCAAAGGTTATATTATGGTAAGTAGGGCAAAATTAACCGAAACTCGACGAAACTCGAAAAACGCCTTGTTGCAGGTGGAAAAAAAAAAAAAAAAAAATTACACCAAATTTAAACAACCTTTTGTAACTAAACTTTTGGAAACCGTCTACTTTATTTTGATAGAGTAACACTTTCCTAACATTATGCCAAAAAAAAACGCATCCGTAGCTTTCCAATTAATGTAACAGAAGAAGAAAATGCCCAACTACCTCTGGAACACCATTTTATGCAAATTTCTGGCAAAGTAGGAAAAAAAATCATATTCTAACATAGCAAATTATTGCGAGATTTTCAGGCGTATGCGTTAGGATGTTTAGGTGTTTGTTTATTAATTTCTCACAAAATTTTGAATTGGTGGGGACCATTGCCGCGTTTGTTGATTTTCAACTCGCGGTCCCGCTGCCTATTGTGGCAGATTTATGAAGATTTACTTGAAGGCGATACGATTTCAAGATTTAATCTACATTCGAAACAGTAACAAAAATAGTGATAGGAATGAAACCATTTATATTTAAGTTCAACAATTTTTATTTAGTTCTTCAAAGAACAATCCAACACATAAAACGTCTTACACTTGTAAATCAAAGCAAGAAAATGTTCTTTTCAAGATTAACAAACCTGGTCATAGACAGGTATATTGCAGTGATAAATTAACTTTTTCCTTCGTCATATTCACTATATAGTGTTTAGTTGCATAATCAATAAACTATATCCAAGTTAAAATAGCTTAGTGGACACCTGATTTTTATTTAAAACAAAATGGCGGCCAAAAAAAAATACCAAGTTCTTACTAAAAGCCACTAAACACTCTAAATGGTATATAGAATGGTAGGAACAGGACTACTTGGGTACAAAAGTAAAACAGATTTACTTCCCGCTAATGGAGAAAATAGACCTAGCCCATTTATCTTTTGATAATACTGAATTAAGCCAGAATTCTGACGAGAAGTTGTGTGTGAGAGAGAGAGGAGAGAGGAGGAGAAAATATTAAGTAATGATTAAATTGATTTCCACAAATATTAAAACTAAGCCTTAATGTTTAGGTAGTGGTCTGAATATTTTAGCCATATTTCATAGGTAATTGTAAGGCAAAAAAAAAAGAAACAAGTTGTCTCAGAAGAAATAAATGTGAAAAATGCAAATGCGAAATGGTGTTTTTAGGAAAAAACGCTAATACAAAATTCGGCATGGGCATTTAACAAAAGTAAATGGCATTTTGGACCAATTTTAAATTTTCATTTTTTTCTGAATTTAAAACAAAAAATCTTTCAAGTTTTTTTTTGAGCAAAAAACCATTAAGAAAATAATGCGCTAAAGACCAATTTTTAAAACAAAATGCGTTTGAGGTATTCGAGAACAAAACTTGAAATTAGAAAATATTTAGATTTTAAGACAACTCTTAGAAACGAACTGGCTAATAATTTTAGCCTTATTAGAACAAGTCTTTGGACGTGATGGAGCGCCAGAGTTATATTCTAGCGATGTAATACGGGAAATGTACAGACATGCGTCGACCCTCAAACTTCGCCCAGGTGAATGCAATTGAAATTCAACCACTACCAAGAAAGTAAAAGCATTTTTATGATGCTAAATAATACAGGCTGTCCCAAAAAAATGTTAACACTGGGACACAGGCCATTTGTAAATGGGTCTTTGTTTGGTAAGCTCTTAAAGCTAACTAAACTAAGCTTTCATAGCAGAGTTAGCCCTATCAATCGCTCAAAATTACACAGAATGTTAAACCAACCAAATTGAACCACACAATCAGACACTTCCTTATCTGGATTCCCCGGGTCCCTCTCCAAGAAAATCTGTGATTTTATAGTAAAATAACAACCAAAAACAACGAAAGTAAACAAAAAAAGAAAGAAGAGAAAATTCTGATAATAAGCCTACAAGGACAATGAAGCAGGCAGAATTGGAAAAAAAGGACACCAGTGGAAGGCCATGTCGATCCACGGACCAGAATGCAGACGAGCACGGTGGTAAAACAGGGTGGCAGGAATCTCGAAGCTTCTTTAATAGAAAAAAAACGGCAAAATCTATTTGTTTTCTTTTAAGATGGAAAGAATGATGTGCCTATGAGCCAAGTGTATTTCATGGTGATCATGCATTCCAAGTCTTCGAAGTCAGACATCGGACCAAGTTGATTTTGCCCTCTCATATTGATGAAGCACTACTCTTTTGTTGTACCGCTATCGGGTTGGCATTAATAAATGGCAAACCCACCCCCCCCCCGACCCGCCCACCACAGCTTGTTAATTAGCTCAAAGTGATAACCAAAATAAAGAACCACATGCGTACTTTCTTTTTATCAAAATACCGTCGTTCCGAGTGGTAACATTTTTTGGGACAGCATGTACATAAATCTTTCACGCGTCGTAAAAAACTATACAATGCGCAGTGCGTATAATAAAGTTAGAAATTCCCAAGCAGTAATGAGTCATGTTATGGAGACATTTCCTGTTATACTTAATTCATCACCGTTCATGAAAACCTATTGGTCAGCCATGACTAACTTTAAGTTGTCCAGATGGTGCCCGTTTTGACTAATTAAAGATAGTCAAACAGCATGACTAACATGTGTGACTAGCATTACCTAGTCTTGCATGCAGTACTAACTTGCATGACGAACATCAACAATAGTCATGCACGCTTGACTAACCAGTTTGACTAGCTGGAGGTAGTAATTGCATTGGCATGACTAAAGTAGGCTCGTTAAATGACTAGTTTATGGATAACTTTAAGTTAGTCCAGATGGTGCCCATTTTGATAAACAATAAGTTGTCATGCAATTCAAAGCTAGTCATGCAGTTTGACTAGCATGGTCAAAACTTAGTGCAAGCTGTTCTGACTAACTTGCATGACTTACATCAACATTCGTCATGCACGCTTGACAACCAGTTTGATAGCTTGGAGTTAGTCATGCATGCATGATTAACGTAGGCTAGTTGCATGTCTAGTTTATGACTAACTTTAAGTTAGACCAGAGGGTGCCAATTTGACTAACAGAACGTAGTCATGACAATCAAACGCTAGTCATGCAGTTTGACTAGCATGGTCAAAACTAGTCAAGCTGTTAGGACTCAACTGCAGACTTACAAGCTGGAAGAGCAACAAGTTATCAATCCATATATGGAAACACTAGTCATGCACCTCATTACACGTTAGTAATACAGGCCTGACTAGTTAAGCAACGTATAAGCTCGGAATGCCAGTCTGACTGTTGACAGGTGGGGTTGACTAACGCCATGTTAGTCAGTCCTGCATCATGACTAGCCTCTCTGAGTAGTTTAAAGTTAGATCTATAGTTGTGTTTTCAGTGTTGGACATAACATTAAAAGATAGAGGGCAGGTATAAAACGGATCAAAAAACAACAACAAAATCAACAAACAAATATTAATATATGAAAAAGTTCCATTTGTACATTAGTGTCCTTACCGTTAAAATGTATAACAATTCCAACGGTAAAATCGGGAGTTTCCGCAATCTGAACCATCGGGCACACTTATGAATTCTTAGACCTTAAACGGAATAAACTGTGCTTTATTCCGTTGAAGGTTTCCGAATTCATAGTGTGTCAGAAAAAAAGGGTGTTCAGATTGGGTCAGGTACGGAAACTCCCCCTAAAAACAAGGCTTGGTTGGAACAAAGACAAAATGACACAGTTTCATGCACTGTTCATAATAGCTGTATTAACATGCGTCGTTAAGATAAAGCACACTTTGTAATCGCACTTTTATTTAAATAATGATCAACGGGCGAAGTAGTGAAAATAAGGTTATCCCTTTAATTAATGGGCTTCCATGTTAATTTGATTTTTAAATATGTAAACTGCATTTCTTTGTTTTGGGTAATGTTTTACTCGAACTGTAGGGTTTTGTTCAAATTGTAACAAAATTGTATTTTATTGGGAAACTATAAGAATGGTTAGCCTGGTAACATAATTACCTTTTCCACAGCTCATGCCATATTGAAGGAAAAAGAGGCCCATGTTACCAAATTGTCTTGACCATTCCCCTAGTCAAAGTCATTAGCCCAATATCATAGTCTACTTCTTGAGAGAATCCCTTGCTAAATCACTTAAAACAGATGGTCACTATATCATTGGGTGGGAGCTGCCTAACCTGAGATCTTTTGACAGAGTACTGATAGGTTAGGGAAAATGTAATATAGTATGTCCCAATAAAAAACATGAAATAAAAACTTTACCTTTTCCCAGTATTGTTAAAGGCGTGTTTTGATCAAAATGGAGCTTTAGGTTAAACTGTAACAAGGAATATCAGTCCAGGATACACTATAATGCCTTAAAACTGGGTTGGGAATATTTTGACAGGTTTTATTTTAATCGCATATACCATCATAACAATTTACATATATACACACAAAATATAGGTGGTGAGGGTTGTTTTCATAGACCTCCTTGCGACGTGGAAGGAGAAGAACTCAATCATGTCATTCCTAGCTGGAACACACGTCTTGCGATCTGTGTTTCTTTAGAGAGACTAACACCATCGTCAGATATTAGAAATATGGAAAAGTTTGATAGGTGCGTTAGCGTTGAAACCAGAAGACTACAGTGTTGAATAAAGCCGTCATATTTTTGTTAACAATGGAGTTGAAATGGACATAAACTTGTAAACCATCATGCCGTGGAAATAATTTGTGTATCAATCGTGTGTTTAACCTGAGCACTGGACGAATTCAACCCAACAATGACTTGTGTTTACTTCAAGGAATGAACTTGTGTAAACTTATTCTAGACTGAGACTGGTAACAGGTATGTTTGTCACATGGAAATAAGGGTGCACCCAAACATGTTTTGTTATGAACGCACCAACACACACCTCACTCACCTTCAAAGTTCACACACACACACACACCTTACAAACTTTGGTTTTATATTCACAACCGGTACAAATAGAGGTGTGGGCATTAGTTTTCCTTTTATTATTGTGTTTCTTTTTGTATGCGCCTCATTAGTTTAATTAAATGTTAGAAAGTAGTGTGCTATGACCTGAAGAATGTTCTGTTAATGGCTTAATTTCTTAATTAGTCTAAGTTCAACTTTTGAGCGACCAGTCCTGTACTCACAAAGTTGGACAAATCCTTCCATTACACGCTTTACATGCATGACTTTAGTTTAAAGTAACTCTCATCACAGTCAGTACAGTCATTGCTAAAAATACAAGAAACATGTTGGTGCTGCCGGCACCAATGTTATGCCCGCGCAATGGCAGAATTATTTAAAACATCGAAAATAGCCAAGAATTGAGAGATAAATAACATTTCCAAACAAAAAAATGATAGTGTATGTGACTTTTATTGAAAAACTGATGGTAAAATAGTTGGTATCGTAAAACTTAAACTCAGTTCACATCCTCTTGTTCAAGTTATGTAGTACCTAAATAGTCGTCGACTCGCATCGTAACTGATGCCAGCTGTCAAGAAATTGTCCATATTTTGGAATATGCAATGATATACAGTAACCAGGCACTGCTGGCACTTCACCCAACTGGTGTGTAGAGATCAGTGCATAATTGACCCCACTTCAACACGTGGAAATAGAACCTTATACAGATCCCCAATATAAAATGTATAAAAACACTAAAAATACATCTCACACTGTATCATCATTTTACTGGACAAACAAAAACTATTTTGTGTTTGCATTAATATTTATATGCCATGGTCATAACAACCATTACGTAATTTGTAGCAAGTGTTCATCATTTTCAATTGTCATGAAAAAATTGGTATGACCCAAGGCTTTCAGGCTCTTTTCAATGACAGCAAAAATCTCCATGTCTGTCAAGTTATTCCACCTCTATAGCCCGCGCTCCCGGCGGGCAATCACCAGTTCGTAGTGCGGTGAGGTATAAATATGGTTCCATCGACAGCATACAGGATAATAATTGTTCAACTCTTGTACTATTTCTAAAAAAGATTGCTCTAGGTTTCCTTTGCCATTAATAATCAAAGAAAGACATGTTTGGCAAATTTGTAATTGAGAAAGTGTCAAAAAGTCACAATTTGCCCATTTATATGATTCACTGCCACAACTTTGGCTAAGGAAGGTCACATGATACCAGTTCAAAACGGTCTTTACGAAGTTCATAATGTGGGTCGTGGTAATATCTAAAAGCATACGGATATGAGGTGAACAACCTCTTGCTCAAAGTGTGTTATCAAAACAATGCATCTTCCCGCTCAGTAGCCAGCGTGTATGGTAGGCCAAAGGGGCCACAACGTGCCGCTGCCTACGCGAGCTCTTTTTTTCGTTACGAGCGCTATTTATCCAAGCGAAGGTTTTTCTGATTTCACTGAAGAGTGAAAGCTTGCACGTAGA
>JAMKCH010048433.1:0-11054 GCA_023653785.1 Ophioderma brevispina
ACAAAGTGCTATATCGCAAATGTTCCCTATAGAAAACCATGCTTTAATTTCTTTCGGGCATGACAGAAATGACTAAATCATAATCTTATTACACAAAGACTGGGGCATATTCGGCTTACTCACTTAAGGTTGTGATCTAATACATTGGTATCATTCCAAATATTGCAAAAAAAAAAACCCAGGATTTGAAAAAAAGGGAGGGCACTTCTTCGGGTGTTTCAAATAAGGGGACACCCTTCTTTCTGACAACTGAGGAATTCGGAAACCGTAACGGAAGTAACCACATATTAAAACCGGTGTTTAATCGTTAAAAGGTTTCCATAATTCATAAGGGTGTCAGAAAGAAGGGTGTCACTTATGAAAACACCCACTTATTCTGGAAATTCCTCATGGCTCTTTAACCGTAGTTGTATGAGATGCTAATTAGGCACTGTCGCATTGTGGTCTTTCTGCTAGTCCTCCAGATATTAAAGTTTAAAGTGAAAGTTTGTGTTGCCACTTAAAAAGTAAGTCCAATGCAAAGGAAATTGGGTTATTGTTGCAATATGAGATGACATATGTTGGATGAGGTCAAAAGTCACATTCAAAAGGTCATGAGGTCAAGTTGTAAGATGGGCCAAGTGTTAAAGTTGTGTGGAAAATCGGAAATCTACGACAAAGCTAGGTTAAGGGGGGTCAAGGGAGGCCTGTGCGACAGGGGTGTTCTTGAGGGGGGCGCTGAATGACCAATTCAAGTGCACAGATTGATTCTCGATCATTTCTAGGGTGAATGTGATGAGTGAAAGTCAAAATTTCATTGTTTGTAACGATTGTTTTAAGACTTGAAATTTGAGTATTTAATCAAAATGTGTTGTTGCATGTCACATCTCTACTCCCCCCTACGCCAGGCATGGTTAAAATAAAGAAACTATCAGGATTTGAAAAATATTTGATTTGAAATTGCGGAATAGATTCTAAGTGAAGGATAAGTCTGGTAGAATTCTCAAAGTACCTGGCCAGCTGTAGCAGTGACAGAAAGAAAAGCGAAGAAAACGGGCAGTGTTCCAAGATAACGATTTCCATTCAATACGTGTTGCAGTAAGTGTCGTTCGGACAGTAATGACTCAAATCTCCGATTCTGTCCGGATTAGGACGTTCTGGGTCTTACATTGCAGGGTATGTTTAGGATACCTGTACTTGGTACATACATGCAAAAAATCTGATCTTTGAGATTTTTTCCGATTTGATGATTTAGCAAATCACTTATAGTGTTCTTAATGGATGGGCCACATATCCCTAAGTTCACCCCTCAAAAAAGCTTGGATTTGCCAAAATGGCGGCAATGTGAAAGCTAGAAAGTGTCAATAGCCCCTCCAAAAAGCTCAGATTTGATCTATGGATTGAGACCTGGACCACAGGGGGGTCTATTTTCCAGAAAATTGTTCTCCCTCCTTGCCACATTGTATCCCAGTTCTTTCACGAAATTTAACATTGGTCCCAATCACCTAAGCATCAAATTCTTCCCCACCCCCAAATGACCATAGAGACAAAACCTATTCCCTCACCCCAGGGATGAATAACAAAAGAATAAACACCACCCCTGCTGGGCCATGAAGAAAAGCTACAGGATAGACTGGATGGCACTTACACCAGGCTTCTTTTGTGAGCACAAAACATATTCTGGCGTGAGCACATGACCAAAGCACAGATATATCCCTCCAATCTCATCTTCTGTTGCCCAACGGCGAGCATGATTTGGCAGTCACTGTCATCGTGTGATTGATCAAGTAGTCCCAGACATCACATGTTGGAGGTTACCATGCCCAAACAGGGGTCGTCGCCCCTTTAACTACATTGATGTGGTTGCTCGAGATATCCAGCGGGATCCATCTGACATCCCCAATGTAATGACGGACAGGGACATTTGGCGCTACATGGTGAACAGCATCTCGGCTGCGACTGCTAGATAGATGACTATATGTTGTCAATGTCAGCAGTGCTATCTGCAGTAGATAGCAAATAGGATGACATAGTGTCAATTTCTGTAAAGGTACTCAAACCGTTTGAAATCTCTAGAAATTGCCCATGTATGTTCAGCAAGATTACAAGTTACCAAATAATGTTGTTTTCAAAGTTTGAGGGAGATAAAGTAGATTTCACACCTATAGCTACCCCAACCCTTCTGCCAGGCATTGTTAAAATTAGTGACATTGGGCCACATCCCTAAGTTGACCCCAAAATGGCTGCAACTTTAAGCTAGATATCATCGTTAGGGTTCTGCTTTAAAGGAGCATATATGTAAATCAAAAGTGTTAATCACTTCATTCATATCTCTTTCTGCAAGGAAAAAAATGGCTGGTGCTTTTATGCAAATAGTCCGTGTTTGGCGGTGATTTGGTCGGGTGCCGATTTCTCACTGGGAAGCTGGTCAACTCCTGCATTTTCCATGCTTGGCAGGCTGACAGTATCAAGATCTTCTGAAGAAAACCTAACATTTTAAGATCCCAGTCGCATGGTAGCAAAGAAATGAGTTTCTTGTTGGTGTGTTTGTACATGATAGTATCTAAGCAGTTTAATTAGAGGTGTGAAACCATGATTGCAATTTTTTGGCTCCGCAGGCAATTTCTTTCAGTATGGAGAGGGGACACCATTCTGTTTCCTTTCCCCAGGCGCCATACCCCTAGCTCTGCCAATGTGTATAATTTGCCAAACCTGGCCACCACCTTTATGGTGGAGTTTTTGAGTGCCCAGGGATGAGGTCAAAGGTGATATAAGGGTGAATTTCCAGTGGCTGTTATTCACAACATATATCCTTAGGGCTAGGCCACTTGCAGTGGCGGATTTAAGAGTCAGCAGTGTCAGCAGCTGCTGATAGGGCCCCCCTAAAATATTGCTCTCAGGGCCCCCCTTGGACACACCTTAGTCGCTCTAAAGTACGATATTGCGTTGCTCCTTGACGCTAAAGGGGCCCCACCAAAGCTGCTGACAGGGCCCTTTTCCTTAAATCTGCCACTGGCCACTTGTTGAGTTCTAAGATACAAGGTTAGACCACATCTCTAAAACATTCCAGATCAACCATGTATACTACTGTTGGGGGTCCGCCTTTTGCTAAAAGTAGTTTATTTTTTAACATTGCCATTACAGATCACAGAAGCATTTCGCAATTTTGGTGTGTCTTATGAAGACACTGGTGTATTTGTAGCCATTCTAGATGATACAGAAGATAGGCAAAGTTGAAGGCAACTACAGAAATGTAAAAGGAGATTTAGCACCCATGGATCAACTGAAAAAAGCTATGCAGATGAAAAGGCCATTAAAAAGGTGGTGAGCATTAAGAGCTGGAGCACCAAGGGCCATATCTCAGATAATGTTAGTAAAAAACACTGGTTTTAAAGCCTAAATTGTGGGTTAGCTTAAAACTAAGTCTAAGAAAAGCATGGTTTAAGAATTTTTTGCATGTCGTTTAAGCTAACCACAAAAATTTTAAAGGTGCTTGTTTCCGACTTTGTCTTGTGTTTCTCACTTGATATGAGAGCCTAGATGCACCAAATGCCCCAGCAAGTACTGAAGGAAACAAACTTGCAGTTTTATAGTAGAAGCAAAAAATGCATTTGCAAAGCCCTATCAATATGTGCGAACAGTGATGGTTAACCATTAAAACAGTTTTTTTTTATTGTTTACATTCTTGGGAATCTTGGGATTTGAGGACTTCAAATTTCATGATGGACAATAGGAAAAATAAGGCTTTTAATCTGATATCAAAATCGATTACTACTTCCAGGAAATCAGGGGTTCCAAAGACAATCGGGAACACGCACTTTAACCACTGCATTATCGACCCTGACTTTGTCTCCACCTTCGACGGATAGTGCTGACGTACGTCGTCCAAAAAAAAACGCAAACTTGGTGGCAGGCGCCAAAGTTTTGAACAAAAGCACATGATTCCTTATTCTTTGTTATAAGGTAAGATGAGAATGTAGCAAATATTCCTGAAAAGTTAATAAAGGCACCAGACTTAATAGTTTTTAAGATATGACCCCAATCAATCAAGTAACCGCAGAAAACACATATTACAAAAAATGAGGAGCCGGTAACCACATGACTAGCCAAGGCAGAACAGATGCAAATACAATATGATTGCATATTTATGCCCAAATTTCCTATGCAGAAACGACTTCTACTGGGTTTAAACGACTGCAATTTTACATTTTATTATTTAACTGATAATAATTAAAACATTCATTTATTGGTGATTTAAATATGTTTCAAGAAGATTATAAAACTATGACAATCATAGACAAACTTTCACATTACACAAATGATAAATGCGTGGGGAGCCTTGTGCAACTTGCTTTGTAATGAAAAAATAATGTTACATTCTCAACGTAGAGGTTAAAACCTATGGTTTTCGACCAAAACTCAATAACAATATCCGTATATTCATTCTGTCATTAAATTGTGGGTTAAGATAACTCTTTGTGTGCCGTCCCAAAGATGGATGATGATGAATGATTAGCTCTAAAAAAACCAATGCAGTTCTTATTGAAACAATACGAAGAGTTGTCGATCACACTTCCTAATTCGATATTTTTTTAAAGCTTTTAAGTGGGTATAAAATGCAGGTTTAAGCTGTTATTACATGGGAAACATTCAATATGTTAAATTGTTGCAGCCACCTGTCTTTTAAAAAAGGGGGCAATGGTGGATGGACGGTGGTTGGGACTTAGAGAGTCATATTGGTGCTCTGGGCAACAAAAAGTATACGTCCGTATTTGTAGTTATGCGCCTCAATTTGGTTATTAACTGGGTTCTGCAGGTTACTGATTTCTGTGGTTCATATCTTAATAAATATGGATCTACCGTCATGAACTTTCAGGGATGTTAGCTAACAGTCCACTCTTACTTACAACAAAGAGAAGTAGTCACGTGCTTTGGTTCAACACTTATGGCGCCTGCCACCAAGGTTTGCGTTTTTTTTTGGGACACACGGTAGTCTGGGAAAATACGCAGTATCACTTTATGTGTTCCAATTTTTTACAATGAAGCAGTAATTGCCCGTGTGATTCAGAGAATCTGATGTGCAAGTAGTCTTTAGAAAAAGAAACCAAACCCTTTCCAACAAACGTTAATTTAAACATGATTTTACTGGGTGCATTTTTACTGACAAATTGTTCCCTATTTTCTTTTTCAGTTCTTCAAAATTACTGACCAAGAGCTTTCAGTTGGATCACTATCGATGCAGTGTTAGCAGATGGCACCGAGAGATGTATCATGACTGAGCAGCTCATACATCCACTTCTTACAGATTAAAATCCCAATGACAACTCTCAGTTATACGTAGAATGGGGACTTCAGTTGACAGATTACTTCTAAAACATTCAACTTACTAACTTTGCAGACATGTCATTTCAGTATAACTTGAATTCAGAGAGAGATTTGCCATTTCTTGCAAAATAAAGTTTGCATTTGATTAGTAACCAGTGGCGGATGTAAGAGTAAAGCCAGTTTAGTTCAGCAGATGCCGACAGGGCCCCCCCCCCCTAAAATAAATGCTCTCAGGGGCCCACTCAGAAACCCCCTAGTCGCACTAAACTGACTGATATTGAGTCTACCACTAAAGGCCCCCACCTTAAGCTGCTGACAGAGCCCTTTTCCTTAAATCCGCCACCTGTTAGTAACTACCCTTTATTCAGGATATTCACATGTTGAAATTAGGAACTGCAGGAAAAATATAGAAGAACTCTATTGAAAATTATGCTGCACTAATGAAAGTAGTGGAACCCCCAAGTGATACTTGACAATTTTATCATTTAGTAGACAAAATTATTGGTAAGAGACACAGGCACGTTTGAAAAATAGTGCACCCTCCAGATTTGTCAAACATTGATATTTTTGACGCGTTATAACTTATGTACATTAGCCCTCCCCTGAATATTAAAGCCCAAATCAGCTCGCTTATGGGTAAACAGAATGATTTTAATTAAGTGCGCCCGTGAAAATTAATTCAGCAGACAAGACAGAAATGGCGGGTAACTCTACGAATAAAACACGCAGAGGTATTCTCACGGCCATTGCACCTTCTTTGACCGATCTTTGACTTGTGGTTTTAAACCATGAGTATGAGTCTTTGATATTCATGTAATAGGACAAATTGTTGCTTAAAAAGTACGCAAACTTAACATTTAGCCTACAAAATAAACCTGGATGTCTTTAGCCTATTATTAATCATGTTAATGTCCCATTGCTTTGAGTTATGTTATTTTTAGGTGCAAAATATACCTTATTCTTCCAATGCCTAGACTAGCATTTGCACGCAAATTAAAGACTTTATATTTTCATCCAATCGTGGTCACGACATAGTGTCAATCTGATTTTTTTTGTCAAATGAGTTAATAGTTGATTCTTGTTGAGTTTATGTACTCTTTAAATTGGTACCCCCAAAAATAAAAGTGCAATTACATCTCCTACCCAAATAGCGCAGTGGAATAACACCCATTTGTATAAAAGGGTTCACAAAACAAAAACCATCGAATCGTATTCGATAGCTGTGCGTGTCCAAATATCTCAAAGCACACAGAAAATTGTGAACGAATAAGTATTCGCTGGGACAAAACTTGCTACTTCAGTGATCAAATCGATAATAGGTTGTCAAGATTAAGGCAATCGGTGAAATTTTTACCTTTCTTCATGAGGGATTGGTCATGTTATTTATTTTTGTGTTTTTTAATTATATACTTGTATAATTGAAACCTATACGTTGCGTTCGTGAAAACGAAAACTATCCCAGTTTTGTGTTTTAACATTTGTACAAATTAAAAACAAGCTATCACTTTTAGGTGGACTAGTGAAATTAACCCGCATCTACCAACGGGGAGGAGGACAAAAGGTAAACTTTCTCGGTGCCCACAAGTTAACCAACTTTCGTTAAGTCTTCCATTAATATTTCACATCCTTCTGCTCATTTTGGCGAAAACAAGGTGAAGGTAGCACCATCACCGGGGGTAGCGTCTCGAAGTCGATCGGTGCATGGGGAGTGGTTATATTACCTCTACTACCCATTATTGAAAATGCAGCATCTGATTGGGGGTGTGCTCAGTTACTGCCCCATGATTCTGCATTAATGAGCAATCATGCATTTCTTATCATTTTTTCATTCATCAGCATACAAAAATACATAAATTAGGGGCCTATTACCTTAAAACCTTTATACAAACAAAAAACCAATAAAAATGAAGTTGTTTTTGTAGTGAATGAATAGAAATAAATGGTTTTGTAGAGTATAATCTATGGGCTCATAATGTATCCTAGGGCCGGAAAAAAATTAAAATAAATGGCGCGCCAATATTTAGTTTTCCGACATCGGGCACATTATTCGCCTATTAAATGATACTGCATTACCCTTTATTCATTAGTTCAGGTGTTTTTCTATTGTGCACTGTATTATGGCTCTAAAATTATTATGTTGATTAAAAAACTAGTCATTTTCCATCTTCATTTGGGGGCCAAAATCGCATGAAAATCAAATATTCCTACCTTTTGATGAAACATTTCATTTTTTTCATTTTATTCTCTGGATTGTGTTTGTCTGTGGAAATGACCTCATTTGCCAACTTGATGGATCTTTGACGTCATTGTGACGCGATACTTGGTATCGTTGGAAAGCAATCGAAAACGGAGGACCAAAGTTAGCAACTGGCACCATCATCGAAATTGATCTAGTGCTAAATTTCGCGGGGTGTTACCACCCCACCTCTTAAGTTAACCGTGTTACAAAAATAGACTTGGAAAATATGTGAAAGTTGATTTTCTTGATGTTAACGTGGATAGTCTGCAAATAACTAATTACTAACACATCATTAAAAACTCGCCCTCTTTGCAGAAACAAATGATATTTTCTTTGGGATAGTGTTGTTGATAGCGTTAGTGCCTCTGAATTGTTTAGATATGTAGATTTTAATATTGAGATACTACCAATTTTAAACTGTTAATTCGTTTGCTTGAAAGTTGGTAAATATTTTTAAGAGAGACATTACTTTATTAATTTTATATAAACATGCACGGACAAGTTTGTGATCTTTAACTGTATTTACACTGGAATTGTTTTTTCTGACAAAAATGAGTTTAAAACATCATTGGCGACTTAATTAAAGATATTAATTTTAAGGAGCCAAATTTGTAAAGAGGTAATTTTCTGAATAGTTGGTCATCGTGGTCCGCCTGCGCTAATTTACCCACGAAAGACGTGCAACAGTGAATGTTTCCAGTGACAGGAGGAGATTTTGTTTAGGCGGATACGAATTTCTCTAAATTCATGATTTCGGTTTATTTAGACCAATACCGAGATGTTTCGAAGAGGTTTATTGGACACAACAGGGCACAAAGAAAAACTGCAACCTTGTTTGAACCTGCCTGCTACGTAAATCGTTCCCATAGAAATAGGAAAACATGCTTTGACTTTCTTCGTGCACGACAGAAGAAACTACTGAATCATATCTTATGACATAAAGTCGGCGTATTGGGCTTATCCACTTCAGGGTGTGATCTAATACATTGTAAGCATTCAATGGAGTGGAGGGGCCTGTGTAAAATTTGGTGAAGTTCAAGTTAATTGTTGGCAACCACTAGAAAAGTATTCTAATGGGTCTGACTATTCAGAAATTCGATGTTGCCATTTTTTCTGTTGACCGTTAGTGACCTGACACAGGTCCAAAGGTCAAAATGGTTCATACCTCGTCCAAAGTATATCGACTTTGGTACCAAAATGGGCACATTTCACAAGGGAAGATTGTATATGCTAATTTATTTTGTTATTTGACCTTGTTATAGTCCGGAAAGCCATTCCTGATTTTTGCTTAATTAGAAATGTTTACTATAGTTTTTCTCAACAGATTCTAGTGCTATAGACCATCTAGTTGAAGAATCAACTGGCTGACAGGCTATCAGCCTTGCGCGTTTTGAGATATTTAGCGGAAACAAATGGCCGCAAAGTACCCCATTTTTTTAAATGAAAAATTTATCAACACCATCTTTTTTACTGAATCGATTGGATCTTTACAAATAATTGTGTTATGCCAAGATCTCTACAAAAAGTAGTTTCTAGTTGACATGGAGGTCTCAATTTCATATATTCTTGTTATTTTACATTCCAATTGCTTTTTTTTTTTTTTTTTTTTTTGTACAAGTTTTTTGAGACAGGATGTAGATACCTGCTGTATAATAAGCAAGGGTTTACATGCATCGTTGATGCTCTCGTTAGACATACCTGAAAAAGATAATAAATTTCCAAAATTTCAGTTGATTCTGATGGTGCATTTTGATTTAAAATGCACAAATGTTTGTATCACACTGCCAATTGGGCCACAGTGTTGTAATTTCTGTCTGTTTATGGACAGAAAATACAAAATTACAAATTTCTGAGAGCAGATCGAATTTTCACATAATATACTTGTGGCAACGGTTTAGTCCGGAAGCCATTTCCTGATTTTTGCTCTAACTTAGAAATGTTTACTATAGTTTTTTTCTCAACAGATTCTAGTGCTATAGACCATCTAGTTGAAGAATCAAACTGCTGACAGTCTATCAGCATTGAGCGTTTTGAGATATTTAGCGGAAAACAAAATGGCCGCCAAAGTACCCATTTTTTTAATGAAAAATGATCAACTCTTTTTTAAATGATCGATTGATCTTACAAATATTGTTTGTTATGCCAAGATCTATACAAAAGTAGTTTCTAGTAGACCTGGAGGTCTCAATTTAATATATTCTTGTTATTTTACATTCCAATTGCTTATTAAAGATGACGTCTTACTCATAAATGTAACAACACAAGGGGACAATGTTAATGTTTAACAAGGGGGCCACGTTAGAGGTGCTCAATCTTACGGAGATAATTTCATTAGATTTGACAGGCAGATTGGCAAGATAATAGTAATAATAACAATCTTGATATAGCGCCTAATGCAGATGCCTCTAGAGCAATTATACCATTATTAAAATGACAGATACAAAAGCAATAGATAAAATTCTAATGTGATAAACAACTATGATATACATCAATTATACACAATTTCAGAATAACTTAGGAGAATAATTTAAGTAGAAATTCAAACTTGTATATATTGAGATAGAAGAGGACGCCAACCCATTTGCCTCCCATACTAAGAATATTATGGGGATACACCTGAATCATCAGCTGCGAGGATCTGTATGTATGTACCCCACAGCGACACCAGTAAAGTCTTGATCTAGATGCGACAAGCCACACTGACAAAGGCTAGAATAAATGTATGAACAATTAGAACTGGAAGGCCAGGAGCAACACAGTCCTGGTGATCATGACTAGATAGTATTTAATTTTTTGCATAGATATCGTTATCGTTGACTATCTAGTCGTGACGAGATTCGTGAAGAATAAAGCTCTTTTAAGGAAAGCAAAACTCAAGGTGACATTGTACCAACATATAACACAACACTAGATATACCCAAAGACGTTCTAGACGTCGCCAAAGTCAGCATCTCACAGCCCTTGACTATACGCAGATGATCTAGGCCTAACAGCGGATCTGATATCTGGTGCACAAGATCTACTAACATCACTTGAGAATGCTGCATCTAAATGCATACATCTAAATGCAAAGAAGACGGAATATGACCGTCAATGAGGAAGATAATCATCAACCTGCACTACAGACGGTACCCAACTCAAAGAGATCAGGGACTTCAAGTAATCGGTGACCTATGTTGCCGACAGCAAGAAAAAGAAAAAAAAAAAAAACGACTTCCTGTCACACAAGGACCAGCTTGGAATGCCTGCAATAAACTACACCACTTATGGTAATCTGCTATCTCCAATTCTACCAAGCTGAAGTTCTTTAGAGCCTGTGTAGAGAGTATCCTGTTATATGGACCTGAGACCTGGACCATGAAGAAATAGCTACAGGATAAACTGAATGACACCTACACCAGGCTTCTTATGCGAGTACAAACCTATCATATGGAGTGATGACATGACCAAAGCACAGATATATGGCGATATCCTTCCAAAATCATCTACTGTTGCCCAATGCCGAGCACGA
>JAMKCH010048434.1:0-11617 GCA_023653785.1 Ophioderma brevispina
TGCTTAAGAAACTCTCTCTGGATTTAAGCAATTGGCAGCAGGTATCTGTCTAGACATAGGGTGCTTCACATTAGATACTTAGCAGCTATGCTCTTGCATGCTCGCTACACTACGCTCGCTATATTCAATCTATTTCACACACTAACCTGAAACATACTTGTTCCATTTACTTTGCTTCCTTTTTTATATTGTAGAGTTACTCCAGAATTAAGAGAATCTGTTCGTAAAGAAGTTCAGAAGATGTGGCATGTCATCAGTTCGCCATATGTTGTTTCTGTGATGGGCATGTTTGATGTTCCTGATGGAGGCATCGATATCATTATGGAGTACATGGAATGTGGTAACTTGCGGAATTTTACACCACTCTTCATGGTCACGCAGGATATGGACAACCGTGATGTATGGAGAAGTGACTGCTGGCCTAGAAGGATACGCATGATATGCGACATGATCCTCGGCATGAACTTTCTCCACACATGTACACCACCTATTATTCATAGGGATTTGAAGTTAGAGAACCTTTTTGTGGGGAGTGGTTTTGTCATCAAGGTATGTCTGGGAATAAAAGCAAAAGATCAACAAACTCCTATTAACATTCTGCAGTTCCATTCAAAGCCCAACTCCTTCAGCCCTTCCTAAAACAAATCCAAGAATAGTGCAAAGTAATATTAATATTGTCAGAAAATAAAAGCAATGTAAATACACATAGTTGATCCCTCTCCCCATGGCAAAACCAGTTACGTGTAATTGGACTCCATTGAACAGTGGTTCAGCCACTAAAGACCGTCTAAATCGTAGTCCCTCTGGCATTGTACCCACTTGCCTAGCAAGAGCGGGTATATTGTGCTCCTTGTGATTCTTCCTAATCTTCATCTTCATCAAACACAAAGGCCCTAGAGCCCCACTTGGCACAATGATAGCCCATGACCTCCTCTAGGGCCTTGTGCCAATCTCGACCCCAGAGGTCAAAGGTCTTGAGCTACATAGGCTAATATGTGAAACCCATTATGGCATCTAGCTCCGTAACTACAATTGTCCTAAAGCCCTTGACTTGGCATTATGATAGCCCTGACCCCCTCAAGTGCCTTTGACCAATCTCAACCCCAGAGGTCAAAGGTCACGGGCTACATAGGCCAATATAAGAAAACATTATGGCACCTACCTCCGTAACCGCAATGGCCCTAAAGCCCCCACTTGGCACAATGATAGCCCATGACCCCCTCTAGTGACATGGCCAATCTCGACCCCAGAGGTCAAAGGTCACAA
Organism: Ophioderma brevispina; assembly: GCA_023653785.1. NCBI lineage: Eukaryota > Metazoa > Echinodermata > Ophiuroidea > Amphilepidida > Ophiodermatidae > Ophioderma > Ophioderma brevispina. Next base: position 1,267 of record JAMKCH010048434.1, read on the forward strand.
GCTACATGGGCCAATATGTGAAAACCTATTATGGCATCTAGCTCCGTAACTACAATTGTCCTAAAGCCCCGACTTGGTACACTGATAGCCCATGATCCCTTATGGGAGCACAGTACAAAATCCCTCCACTGCGAAAAGTGCAACACCGCTATATTTCCTATAAAACCTAGAATTTGAGCGTAATTTGTGTAGTTTTGTGGCGGGTATTTGTCCTAGAGATTTGCTTTTGGTGTCATTCATGTGCGTATTCATTCATATTTAACTTATATTTAAAAAAATGGACGAGAAAGCATCTTGGCGGTATGATATGGTGACATAAGTGAACCGCCGTGAAACACCGATTCTGCGGGGCTCAGGAGCTAGAAAAAACAGGGTGTAATTTTCAAATCTAATTTGCAAAAAACTGACATTATCAATGTAGGTTCAAAAGAAGATATTTTAAAGAGTATTTATTCAAAATTCTCTCCTGCAAATTTCATTGCTCTAGGTAAGGTAGGGGCAAAGATATGATGGATACAAGAGAGCGAATAAAGCATGTGTTTCAATAGGCAGACCATTTTGTACTGTGCCCCCTTATAGTGCCTTTGGCCAATCTCGACCCCCAAAGGTCACAGGCTACAGAGGTCAGTATGCAAAGATCATGCACTACAGATGGCCACGCAATAAGATTAATCTTGATCACTCCCCTCGGCCCTCAAATGATTTCCCTTCATTCCGTAACGAGGGCGCTGCACAATTTATGCGAGGGGGCCGAGTGGAGTGATCAAGATGATTCTTCTTGCGATGGCCACCACAAACAAGCGGGTACGCCATATTTGCATGCAAATATAGGGCCCTCTAGTTTTATTTTATGTCGGTGATGGTCAAAAGGATTATGGAATATTGCGAGCCAGTACAACAGCAAAAGTGAGCCATCATGGATCAAAATTCAAAACAATGACCCTTTAAGGAAATTATTTCATTGATTCTTATTGGCAAAATAGAAGTACACTTGGGGGGTTAATTTGAGGGGGAAGCTCTTCAGAAAGCCATCATGGTGCAGACGTAGAAACATTGACCCCCTGCATTGACCCTTTCGGGAAATGTTAGTTATACATGTCCAAAGGGGAGACACAAACACATTTTGACACATCAAAAGCAGGGGGGAGGGGAGGATTTTTTTGGGGGGCACACCATTTGAAAATATTATCCTCCTTTAGTAGTAGTAAAATCCAAAGTTTTAAATCTGGTTTTGTCCCTGTGAATGAGGGTGGCCGGATTCACCTCACACTCGCAGCAACCGCCCTACTCCCTCCTTCCACTTCACCCGATTCAATGCATCCTCCATCCTCGACCCAAGCCTCCTACTCTCCTCCTCCACTTGCTTCTTCCAAGTCTTCTTTGGACGTCCTCTCCTCAAAACCTCCCACCTCAAACTCCAAAGCCCATCTTAAAACATGCCCATCATCCTTCCTCAGCATGTGCACTATTCGCCAAATGGTCCATCGCTTCTTCCAAACCCAACATCTGCATCAAGTCCTCAGTCTTCATCCTATCCATCAACTTCACACCACACATCACTTTCATCCTCCTCAGAATCCTCATGTCTCACTCCCATACACCATCACTAATCTCACACAGCTCTTATACACCACACTTTTTATCTTCAAAGGATATCTTTTCCCTTGCAACAGCTCCCCACATTCCCTAAACTTTACCCACCCATACCTCACTCTAGCTGACACAGCAACCTCGCATCCACCGCCCCACTAACCCTGTCCCCCAGGTATGTGAACTCCAACACCGATTCCACCTCATCACACAACTTTTTCTCCTTTAGGACAGTTAATTTAGTGTAAAGTCCTTTAGGACAGTTAATTATTTTACAGTCCCTTGATATCTTCGGAAGATGGTCCAAAGACTAACAAAATTGTTGAATTAAACTCTCCTGTTTCAAATTTGTTTATTGTTGAATGAAGTGCCGCAAGCATTTTAACAGAGTTTTGATGACCTGTTTTTTTTTCTCTCATTGTTTTAATTGGTGATCTTGGTCTTTTTCTGTAAAGTATGGCTGGTCGAATCAGCTGCTGAACGCGGTCTGGCAGCCCATGGTACCATCACACACCTACCACCAGAAACACGCAAAGGCTTGAATTGAAAAGCAAACAAAAGCTTGGATATATACAGGTTGTAACAATCAAGATTATGAGGTAGGGCTTTTATAAAGGTGTCTGCTGCTTGCCGCTCAAGCGTGAAGCCGCTTGGTTACACCGCTTACAGGATCGAGCTATTTATAATCAACGCACATGCCGTGGAACTAGACATCATGAGCCGGCACTGTTTCAAGAGTGACTCTAGTCAACTCAACTCAATGCCGCTTGGGTCACCGCCAAAGCGATTCTAACATGATTCATAATCGTAAATTTCATCATCAGAGCGGCAAAGCGGCATGACACTATTCAGGTGCAAATTCGTCCGAGTTTGCGAGAATCAAATTTACTTGAAATGACACCACTTAATACATACAACGATCAATGGGGAAAAATTGATTCCTCATACATGGGTGCACGAGAATCCCTCCCTGCGAGAATCAGTTCTGTGATTCTCGTCGAATCTGCATCCCTTAGTATCACCTTTATGTTCCTGGGAGGAAGGGAAGGGTAAAAGGCAGAAGGTACGCAGGTTGGACATCTTTGGTGGGATTTGAACCAAGGGTTCCCTGCACCGCCATCCCATGACCAGGATGGCAAGCCATGTGGGCGTCGCTCTGGCCCCGCCGCAATTTTGGTGCTCCCATATGTTAAATGTACTACCGACAGCATCGCATCGTTTTGGGACTAGCCTCAGCTCAGTGGAGTTTAGGTAGTTTTTGGTGGGGGTGTTTTTTTTCCATAAGGTGACACCCGTTTCTTACATACTTTTCTGACAACCCTATGAATTCGGAAACCTTAACGGATACCAACCACATAAACCATATGTGGTTTAGTGGTTTCCGAATTCATAGGTGTCAGAAAAGTATGTCAGAAAAGGGTGTCAAACCTTTGGAATACACCCGGTTTTTGGTGTCATTTATAGGGTTAATATAAGATTTTAAAAATGCATTTATACAAAGATACAGCAGTATTTCATTAGGTTGTTATTTGGGGGACCACTGTCCATTCATTTTTGTATTTGTAAACTCTTTAGTGATTTAAATTGTGTTTCAACAAAAATAAAGGTTTGAGGCAACTCTACTGGAAATAAACTTGATATTTTTTAGCTTTAAAAACAGCGGCACTGGCAACATTTCATAAAATATGAAATTTCTTCACTTGCTCAAAAGGGTAGTCTAGGCTATTGGAAGTATAGAGATATGTTACACAATAAAATAACCTGCCCAAAAACGCTAGGACATTAATAAGATCTTAAGCTCCAGGTAATTTGTGGGCTATAGGCTACTTTGTTTTCCGTAAATTTAATAAACACTGTGTCCTATTAAATGAATACCATGACCTCGTGTCTCATTGATATTAAAACACAAAGGTCACAGACTGGTCAAATGGGGTACATGCTGTGGGAATCAACTGTTTTCTTGTGTTAAACCCAATTTCTTTCGTCGCTGAATAATGTCCTCCAGATTCATTTAATTGTAAAATCATTCTGTTTTATTACCGTTAGGGGGCGCTAATTTGGTCTTAAATCATTTCAGGTGTACTAAGCTTTACAACCATCTAAACTATAAATTTTGACAAGCTGGAGGCACACATTTTCTTTTTTCAATTGGTGCTAGTGTCTCTTTAAGCATAGTATGCAAAGCTTTTGTTTGATTGCTTTGAAACGCAACTGGGCAAATGATGGGTTTGAGATGACTTGATGGTATGTAAATCGTTGAAAGTGTATTTTTGGTTACTCATTGTAATGTATTCTTGCACCTTTTGTTTTATTTATGGTTCACATAGATATCCTTTAGTAAAAACGTATTTCCAAATTTCAGTTGATCTAATCTTGCATTTGATCTTTGGAACAATCTGTTTAAAGGTGTCAACAAGAGAGTTCAAGCCATCATATTTTTTCTGTCATATGTAGCGATTTCGTATAATTATAACATCTCATAGATTATCGACCTTATATTTTGGTTACAGAAATGTCTAAAAGTAAAAACAAAAGGTGATATATGCTTATATGTCCAAAACAATAGGCTGAATTTCCTATGATTTTGCTTCCTAGGAAATACGAGCTTTTCTACATTTTTGGTACCAACGAATATTCTCACTTAATCTTTTCAGATGAGGAGGGTTTTGATAGGACGCTTTACATCCGTGTAAAAATCAGGATATTTAGGGACACCTGTTTTGTGAAGTCTCGGGTTGATTTACTTAAACACAAATTGTGATTTTATTGTCAAAAGAGAATCATAATTTGGCAGAACCATGTAAAGTAAGCAGACGATACAATATTTCATTTTAAGCAAGTGGGGATCAAGGCTATATGTATGGTTCACAAATCAATATTTCAAATTAATTATAGTGGGGGATACACTTACTTTAAGCTTGCCTCTCCCATTTACATTCTAGTAAAATTGAAAAAAAACTCCAAAATTCGGGAAAATTTAGATATTTCCTGAATTTTATGATTTCCCCGGTTGAAACTTGGGACTATCCATCCCAGCCTATTAAATAAAATCTTTTGTGAGATTATCTCATTTTGATCTGTGTCGTTCACTGCCTTAAATGTCTTGGGTGGTCAAAATCACTTCTGTTGTGTGGGTAGAAATAAATCGCTCAGCACGGGTTGGTTACATTTACTCCTGCACCCAATTTATCTACTCCCAGTTGATTCAGCAGCCTTGACAGAATAAAGTACATTATCACTGCACTTTATTCCGTCCAAGGCTGCTGAATTCGACTGGGAGCATGCTAAACTACTATAGAATTTGGTGGTTCTCAGCATTGAACGATTTGAATATTGGACAATTATAATTTGGATGGCTTGGAGGTTGGCATAGAAATTTTCTAAAACATCTAGATGTTTGGGCAAGTTGAAGAGGATCAAATATTTTCTCGGTGAAGGGTGATATTTTCTGGCATTGACTGACGAAGAAGATGCTCCTCCGCTCCCCGTACCCCTTCCCCCCCCCCCCCCGGAGCCGTTAGATATGGTAATACCACATTGTAGCCCCTCTGGTCTACAGCACTGAGATGTGGTCAGTAGTATTCAACAAAATCAAACAAAACTATGAGGTGACGGGGTCATCAACAAAAAATAAAATCTACAGGAATATGCTCCACTTACCGATATCACAGGGATTAATACCGGCTTGTTACCAAAGTTTCGTTCGTTTATGAACGATCCATTACTGCCAAAGAAGAATCGGCGTGAAATTTTAACTCCTGAGTCGCTTCACATGTCGTGTTTACATAAATGGTGGCGATACCATGTGCTTTGACAGGTGTATGTCAAGAACATTCAGTCACATGAATGTAATCTCATCCCAACCCGCAATTCCGTGTGTGTGCGGTATGGATAACACTAAGCGTACGGGCCGGTACGGCAAGATGAGACTCGTTTCTGGTCTTCGACGTCATATCCCAAACAATAATAATAGCACATGTTTGATCATCGGACAAACTACAATGAAGTACGTTCCAGAAGTTTTACGCATTTGTGACATGCAATTGATTATTTAAAAAAAATATTGTGGGACAAATGAATGGCGAAAGTCTACTACTACTGTGGATGCAGTATTGAAACGGGGGTTAAGTGCCTGCTACATGGGACTTTGCATTGCACAAATTTGATGTCATTGTTCCAGCATGCCATAATAGCTTTCGTAAGTACTTTCGCCCACTAGGCCTAGTATGCTTTGAATTTTCCTTGTGTATCTCTTTGCAGTTTTGGCATCACTCTATTTGATTTATTGCACTGACTCCTGAAATGAACAGTATGATACCTTTCCTCAATGTAATGTTTTCTAATACAATTCTGGTCATGTAATGTCAGCTTGTGTCAATAATTATGTGATCAATAGTTATTTTTATCCAATACTTATTTTCATCAATAGTTATTTTTTATCCATAATTGCTTTTATCATTTAATTTTTATCAATAGCAGTTGCCAATTAGTAGTTCAGACATTTCTTGCTGGTGCTAGTGTTTCACACCGAAATGTCCTGGCAGTGAAGGCCCAGCTACGGGTGTTTCCCCCTCATTATTTTGTCTCATTTTCACCTTGCATTGTTGTAAACTTTAAATGTAATTGACTTTTGCCACATGTTAGAAGTGTCAATGATGACCTTGTTTGACTAGAGTTGGCGACGATTTAGGTTCCGTCGCCAGACGCCAGCTGACGCCTCCAAATCTATGACCTTGGCTATGTTTCCTAGAGCCACTTTTACTGACACTTTTTTTGTCTTTGTGAATCCTTTGGCAGATTTATTTTCTTCATAAACTGTCAAATTGAGTGCTAATTGTGATAAGTCTGGTAGTTTGTTTTGTTCTTTCCTACTTTATTTCCTGGTACGGTCTCTTTCTGTGAGAATATGAATGAGGGAAGAGTGGATCGAGGTAGAGCTGGAGTGGTGGAAGGGCCAGTGAGAGGGTCAGTCAGGAAGAAGGTGGTGAAGGCACTAAGAGAAATGAAAAACCAAAGGAAGGCAGTGGACCCACAGAGATTAGTGCTGAGAGATTAGGGAAGTGGAGAGATAGAGATTGGTGTGATGATGAAGTTATATTAAGAAGAGTGTAGATGGAGGAGGCATTGCTGGAGGAGTGGGCAGAGAGTGTGGTGGTCCAATTTTAAGGGAAAGGGATGCAATGAGCTGTGGCACATAGAGGGGTGTGAAGTAGTTAGAGCATGCAATGAAATGTGGAGAGGTTCTAGGAATAGGATTTGAAAGATAGTGGAAGTGGGTGAAATGCAATTTGGGTTTATGCAATTTGGGTTTATGCCAGGGAGGGGATGATAGATGCAGGTTTATTTGAGGAGGTTGCAAGAGGAATACCGAATCTAAAGGGAAAAAACTGTATATGGTTTGTAGACTTGAGAAGGCATTTGATAGGGCACCAAGGAAAGTGATGGAGTGGCGATGAGGAAGCGAGAAGACCAGAAGTAGTGGTTAGAGCGGTGAGAGTTGTATGAAGGAGCAAAACAAGAGTTAGAGGGGTCGATTTGTCTGAGGAGTTTGAGGTGAAGGTAGGTGTGCATCAAGGTTCTGTACTTTGCCATTGATTTTTGCAATTGTGATTGACGGGGTAGTGACAGTGCAAAAGAAGGTTTAATGAGTGAGATGTTGTATGCTCTGTTAAATTCTAGGTACTGGATGTGGTAGTTCTATGTTCGCAAGGGGTTCTTCTGGTCAAGACATAGTGGAGATTTTCTCAATAAGACTATTAGGACAAAGTCTGATCATGTTAGAGAAGAAAGCAGGACTTCTCCTCAGCATTTTCAACTTAGACAGAAACGTCCCTCTAGTATAGATGACAGTGCCTCTTATTATGATTCCTCCAGTTAAAGATCGAAGTGAACGATGTCAGTCATTATTCTGTATAAGGGCTAAAGAGGATGATTCTCAAAGTCTAGAGTTAAGAATCTATAAACTGTGAATAAGGGAAGTCTGTTTCACACCATGGTGTACTGAATCTTGAAGTTGTTACGTCTGATTACGTTGATAGGGATATACCTCTCAGACTCTTTTAAGTGATTCATCGTAACAAAGAGCCATCCTCGATGTCGGCTCCTAGTGATACAGTCCAAGTTAAGATCATTAAGGCTACTCGACCAATACCGGCTGATGCTACTTCGCTCATTGCACATTCTAGTCAAAGGCACGTCCAGTCTAGAGAGCAATGGTGTAGCTTGGGTCAGAGGCTCTTGAGTTGATTGAGGATACGAAATGGAAAGAGATTCCGGATTTATGGAGCTCCCGTATTCCGATGTTGACTCTTTCCTGACGGAAGTTTTCGAAGACCTACAGTACTTATCTCCCAATGTTGGCTGCGCCGTTTTTGGCGGGCCGTTTGGTTCTCGAGGTTTGAAACGTGATTATGCTATTTCTCAAGACTCTAGTCTTCCAGACCTTGTTCTTGCTGCTAAGCATTGTAAGAAGGAGGTGGGGAACCTATCATCCTGTTACAGCCGATTTAAGACAGACTTTTGATAAAGGTTCAGAAGTCTATTTGGATTGATTATCAGAAGAAGACTCCCTTCTCAGATGGATTCCGCGCTTTCCCCACATGTGACGGCGATTTTTTGAATTTTTCTCAGCTCCTATGGTTCCAGACCATGCTGGGATAAGATAAGTCTGATGAGAACACCTTATGCAAGCCAAAGACCATGCCACCAGACGGTGGAAGGCGGTTCTTCTAGAAAACATAAGGAACTTGGCCATAGAATTGATTCTTGGAATGAGGGCAAGGATGTTGATCTTAGACTTTTGGTACAGATTGCCCCGTCAAATTTGTATGTGAATTCGATTGTATCCTTGTTGTCTATTAGCATCCTTATGAAGGCTGTATTGGAGGCTAATGTAGAGTTGTCTAGTGAAGCCTTGAGAGATGCCTTATACTGGAGATCTCATCACGTTTCTACTGAGCTTTTTACAAAGATGCTTACCCAATTAGTGGCTCGAGAAGGAAGAATGCAGTTGACGCTTGACTTTTACAGCCAAATTCTCCCCTCGTCCACCCCCCCCCCCCCATGAATGGCCTCCTAGAGTAAAGATCTTGTGGGAAGACAGTGGTCTAGTTTAGCCTCTCAGGAAGAAGAACGAGTTTAGATGCTGATCAAGTTGCCAAAGTCTACCAAGGACGGAGGTTCTTCCCGATTTAGACCGTATAGATATAGACCTTACGATTATGGCTTTCGCAGAAGGACTTCCGCTCTTAGTTATTCTTCCTGCCTACAGAAGGAACAGAGGTTTCTTTTGGAAGTCGGGCTACGATTAAGGAAGCAAATCCAATAGAGAGGCTCTAACAGAACAGAAGTTATTCTTCCTACTCCAAGACGTAGAGGCGCCAGAAGTGGCGCGAGTAGGAGAAGATACAATTGGAATCCTACCACCTAGGAAGCCAGGGGGGGCGTCTAGAGTGATTCCTCCCGGCGTGGCGGTCGGTAACCTCGGATCTATGGGTTCTTCAAACAACTTCAGACGATTACCATTGGCAGTTTACGCTCGTCGCCGAGAAAGTCGTCTCCGACTTTACGACATCTAGTCAATTGAATCTGGTATGAAGCCTTTGCTAATGATGACAAAGAAGTTCATGTAAACCATGGGTGAAAGCATTTGCATTCGTTGAATCAAAGTTGAGCATTTCAGCGGTTAAACCGGCTTTGTTAGTTTTTGATCCCAACACATCCCCCTCCAAATGGAGTTCTTACCATCGGACAATCGCGTTACTGACAGGATAAAAAATCAGACGAAATGGAAATTTGCAACTTTGTACCTGATGCGATCCCAGCAGAGAGGATTGAAACCGGTAGTGCTGAAGTTAAGGAAACCCTGCTTTGCTGACAAATCGCAGTACTTGGAAAAACGTATCGCGCGGTAAAACAAAATTCCCCCCCAACCACAAACTCTAAAGGGTTCTGTTGTCTGTTTTTCGTGTTTCTAAGCCAACACCTGTGGTAGTGTGTTGTGCTTTTTTAAGGGCGGTCTCGGGGATGGAGCATCCTATTACCTAGTGGGTTTTGGCTGAAGGGCTCGAAGTCGTGCGAGATGAGTGTTGATGAGCGGTTGGACACTAGGCGGTGCTAGTAGTTGGTGTGGGAGTTGGAAGATAGGTGGGAAGAGGCAAGATGGCGATTTTGGGAGGGGGAAGGTGAGATGGGGCATTGGGAGGGGAAGATGGGCTGTTGGGAGGGGAAATGGGACGTTGGAAGGGAGATAGGGAGTGGGAGTGGAAGGTGGGACGTTAGGAAGGGAAGATACAGATTTGAAGGGGGAGATAAGGGAGTTGTGAGGAGAAAAATGGAGGTGGGGGGAAGGGTTGGAAGGGGAAAGATGGAGGTGTGAGAAGGGAAAGATAGGGTTGAGAAGGTGGGGATATAAGATGGGTGTTGGGAAGATGGGTGTTAGGAAGGAGGAAGACGGGGTTTTGAGGAAGGGGGAGATGGGTGGTGGGAAGGGGAAAGATGAGTGTTGGAAAGGGGGTAGAGGGGATTTGGGAAGGGGAAGGTGGGAATGAGAGGATGGGTGTGGGAAATGGAGTGTTGAGATGGAGGAAGATGGGGATACTGGGAAGGGGGAGAGATGGTGTTGGGAAGGGGGAAGATGGTTGTTGGGAAAGGGAAGATGTGTTTTGGTTGTGGGAAAGGGGGAAATGGGTGAAGTGGGAAGGGGGAAGATGGGTTTGGGAAAGGAAGATGGGGTGTTCGTCATTTAGAGTTCATAAGACTA
>JAMKCH010048435.1:0-10708 GCA_023653785.1 Ophioderma brevispina
TGTGAATGTAAGCGAGCAGCCTTATACATTCGCATCCGTTGTATTGCTCGGTCTATTGGCAGGGAAAGCTTGCACTTGTATTGGTCAATTTGCAGGCCAAAGCCACAATCTCTGCCAAAGTGTTGGAAACTTTTATAGGCCTACGTCAACGCCCCCCCTCTCCCCCATGGACAAGGTTGAATCCTGAAATTTTGTTCTTGCCACCCCTACAAGATTCCAACATTGATTGGTGGGGATCGGGAGGGGTGTATGGATAGAGAAATGCTCCAAGCCTCCCCACCCAAGGTTGAATGATTTCCTATAATCTATTTAAGAGAAATACCGGCAAATAATCGGGACAAAAAGAGCAGCCGTGTTACAACACATTTAGACCGAGTTGTAGCTGTTGATCTATATGTTAGTGTATATAGGCTAGTCCCCGTTCAAGTTGCTCAATTGTGAAACACGGACGTGATCGTTATTGTGCTTTCGTTCGGCGTGCAATATTACCACCCGCACCATCATGTTTCATGTTACATAAATAATACACATCATAAACAGCACCTAATGCAATGCAAAAGGTGTAGCCCTTAGGAAAATAACAGTTAGTGTGTTCAGGCAGAGTAGGAAATCTGGTCGATTTCACGTGCGCACCTTTGTGCATGTGTTGAACAATAATTATGTTTTCCTACCTCAGCTAGGCACCTGTCCTCGTCTGCTCTGTTTTCTTTGCTGAACTCTCCAATGGGTATTTGTAACCTTGGAAACGAGGCAATTGGGAAGTCATGTAGGCCGGTGAACCTCTGAATGTAGTTTGAATGTGTAAGTGCTAGGCAAGCTGGTGTGAAAATAAAACCACATGATTATGCATCAAAAACCTCATGTGGTACCAGGATCAAGCACTAGAGCAGAGGAGACAATATTTTTATATTTTTTCCGACCAAATCTACTTTGTTTTACAAAATTCCTTGTAATTCCATTGTTTGAAGAGTGATAGTTTACAGAAAAAATGGTTTATGTCGTAAACCCCCTTGGCTGAGAGCAATTTCAAGATTGACCCTGAACCTGAACAATGATGGAATAGGGCAATTCCATGGAACTTTATGAAGACCTCTACAGGGTCATCTATCAGCAAGGTCAAGATCTCCAACATGTAATGTTTTTAAGTTTAAGATATCGTGTGCAGAATGGAATTGGGTAAAATATTAAACCCGGTGACCTGGAAATAAAGGGTAAAGTCATATCAAGTTTGAACTTGAAAATGTGTTTTGTTGAACTCAATGAACCCATTTTCACATATATTAGATTCCACTGCTGTGGACGGCTTCTTACTTATGTGAAAGTATTGAAAGGAGGCATACACAGGCTCAAGGCCACTCATGTCGTAGCCAAGGGGGTGGTGGAGGGAACAAGCAAACCCCGGAGGTATAAAAAAAAGAAATTACAAAAGAAAACGAATAAGGCTCACATTGCGAAAAAAATGCATAGTTTTCCTGGGGCTGCTGCCCCTGGACCGCCAACCAGGCCTTTAAGCAGCCTGTTGGACACCCCTGCCCGATTATTATTTGATCCCTCAGGATCTGCACATCAGGGTGCGAGATCCTGGCATGCATGAGTTGGGATACAAATCAAGTTTACAATTTTAGATTTCCCTAATTGAAATATATTTACCAAAATTGACATCCCTTCCTCTGCGTAAATTTATGGTTATCTCCCGATATCCCCACTTTATGCCCGACCCTAATGTTTATTTTTTTGTGTCATGGTACTGCCCCCTACCCGGTAACCACCAATCATAAATATTGGAAGTATATACAATCCAATTCTCCTTCAGCAGTAAAATTACACACCATAACCCACAGGAGTGTGGAAAAGATCCAAATTTTATCTTGGTTTAATCTCGTTGGAGAGCGTGGCCTAGCGGTTGGGTGCTTTGCGCCTGTGGACGCAAATTTACCAAAAAATCCCGTTTCGAATCCCGGTGGGTTCATTTGCTGGGATTTATTCGGTGCTCAATTCTGGATGTAATCTTATACCCTATTGATTAAATACAGAATACCGCTCTCCTCCATGTTTAACTTGAATTGGGAAATGAATCATTAAAGCATCCCGTCCTTCTGAGGGTATGTTTAAGTTCCCAGCGGTTCCTGTGTACATAGAATCACCACTGTACATGTACATTCGCTTCAGTGCCGAATAAGAGTAGGGTTGTAAACCCCTGACTGTTTCCCAATCTGCCCCAGTCTCAAACGTGGGCAATGTTAGGAGTGTCCGTACCATGGATGGTATACCGCGGGCCAGACCACTTACTCAGTTTGAATAAATCCTGACAACCCCACCACAAGCCATTGCCAATGACTTTGGAATATGCGAAGAGATCTCTCTGTTTTAACTACTACTGGTAAGTATAAACAGACACCTTAGATAAAGTATAAAGTGCTTTTGGGGCCTGTTGAAAATTATCGGCGAATTATAGTTGTTTATCACTCTTTGTTGCCGAATATGACACGCCTGTTTGCCATTTTTGGTGATCCCGACTAATTCCGACTACTATAACTTAAGTATATTTGTAGGCTATCGTGATCGCTTCAAGGTGGCTGATCACCTACTAATAATATCAGTTAAGAAACACTATCAGTGTTTATCGAAGAGATTCAAACTATTGAAATTTGCAAGGATAGCTTAAAATTAAGTAAAAGAATAAGTCTTACAATTCTCATACGTTACTTTTTCCTACTTAACTATTGATCAGAAAGGACGAATAACGGCAGTGTTCACCAACAACGATTCTACTTATTTATCTCCTTCATTACCTTTGTAGTAAGCGTGCCACAAAACTGAACATTACTTGACTTTATAATTCTCCCGATTTTGGTGTCCTTATTGGTTGCTTCTTTGCCATAAATCATTTGCACTATATGTTCGGGTACCTGTTTACTTGTTACAAGACTTTAAAATCTTGTATTGTTGATAATTTCTGATTTAAGCAAATCACTCATAGTGCTTTAAAGCAAGGGAAAAGTTTGAACGAGGAAAAGGCAAAGGTCAACCTAAATCTGACTCAAAAGTGGTCGCAAAGAAAAGAGCTGTCAAAATAGGCAACAACTATTAAAGAAAAAACTAATGACAAAAGCCAGCACGTCTAGTAACGAAGGCAAAAAGACTCCAGTCAGTACTACTCCCATGAAATTGGGGTAAATAGTAGTGTACATAGGTTCAAGATTCCTGACCCCAGGACAAAATTTTTACATCCTCAGACATGAGGTTGCCCTGAAGACAATACGATCTTTATTATGAAACGCTTCACTCGAAAGGGCAATGACAACAATTGATTCTGACTGGGTAGGCCCCCAAAAAAACAAACAAAATCATCCTATTTACAGTGCCTGGTGATGGGTCCATGCAATCCTGCAGTAAAACATCAGGGATTTCCTGGTCATATCGAATCACAAAGTTGGGTAAGTTTATTTTTAATGAAAAATATGGGAGGTGCAGAAGACAAGCCTCAGAGAAGGACCATTGGGAGTATGTTAACCGCCGGAAAAGTAACCTAACTTATTTGACATAATCATTCTAAGTCCAGTGACTGTTTGGCATTTACCCAGAGTCTAAACGAGATGGAATTTAGTATAAGTGCCCATGTAGCAATGGAATTTAGTATAAGTGCATTGTAGCAATCGGAATTTAGTATAAGGTGCATATATCAATGAAATTAGTATAAGTGCATATACAATGAATTTTAGTATAAGTGCATATATAGGCACCAATATATTATGCAACGATTATCTTGGAATCAAAGATTGTTTTATTTTTCATAAAAGAGCTACATTCCGACGGCTGCCGGTCTTATTTGTTCAGAAACTTTTCAAAACCCATACATTTTCTGATTCCTTTTGTGGTTTCTTCTTCTCATATTGCTTCTTTTTTTCAACTGCGCCTAGATCCTTGGTATTAGGTGCATTTAATCGCGCTGTATTGTATTGTTTTATGGTTTATGCCCTGTTATTGTTTAAGCAATGGGTCATGAGCTGGGTATTCAATGCTTCATGAATGCAGAAACATTTGGATATTAAGGATCCAAAAAGTGCCATATGCCCCAAACTCCTCCATGTAAATTTGAATGATTTAATACTTCAATTACCAGGATGTGGAAGATGTTACAAAAAACAAAAATTGGTCAGCCTATATACCTACCTGCCATTCGTTCGTCATGAGGCTCCATTACAAGATAAGACACTCTATGGATGCACCGGAGCCTAAAAGCCAGCAAAATGAAAACAAAAATACCACGAAAGTACGTTAAAGTTAGAAAAGAGCAAATGACTGAATTAGAAACAAGCATCAATTTAGTAATGCTGCCTGCTTTTGCATGTTCCTTGTGAGGATTTTATCAATTTGATCTGCTGTAACTAGTGCATTGCCCCTCTGTGTGTGATCTTTGACTATCGCGGGGTGACCTTTGACCTCAGATTTGTCTGTGCTCAGATCAACAGGCAGTCCTTTGACCAAATTTGGTGGGTCATAGGGCATTTCTACACACATTGACCTCTATCTGAACCTTTGGGTACTCTGAAACCTGCAAACAAAGGTCAGACTGTTCGCTTTCCCTGTCGGCCAAATATATCAGGCCCATATGTCAAGCAAACGAAACGGCATAGCCTGACAGACTCGCAGACGACAGACATGGACAAATCTCATTTTTTAGTAGCATAGATTTCTTTTCTGTATGATCATGAGAGAGTAGTTGTACAGGATGTCAATAGGTCAATTTGGCCAGACCTGTTCTTCCAGAACAACCAAGCATGCAGAGAATACAAATGAATCACCTGCAGGAATAACTGAAGGTTCAGTGACCCAGGTGCATGAATTGTATTCTTCACAAGCTTGGAATATGGAGGCAAACAAGGGCCTGCACGACGAAACACAAAGCATGCTCTTATGGGGACGATTACAATAGCCGGGCCAAGTATCAAAACAATAGCTTTTTTTTTAATCCTTGTTTCAATAAAATCCTTTGAAACATTCTTAGTAGGTGTAACTGATCAAGGTGCAATTGAGAGAATTTAATATCCTCAAAAAATCTCTTCCGTCCTTTAATCCTATTAAAAAATCAGGACAGCAGTACCAGATAGGTTGTCTTATTAGATGGAAATTATATTATTGTACAGCGTAGAAGGAAGTTACTCATGGAACAATTCCCTTGTCATATTTTTGTAGTTCCCATTTGGAACCTGCTCATTGTGGACAAGCCCATCTAAAATGATAATGTGGAATCATGAAGAGGTCTGTATCCCCATTCTCATCCTTTCGCGTGCATTTCAAATAACCATTGTCCCAGCGCTATTCAATGTTGGAAATCTTATCTCCCCCTGTGGAGTTAATTGAGTCTTCCAAAGACTCTGTAAAAAGTGTGCTGAGGTTATGCGGCTAAAGTCAATCTACATCCACCAGAGGCGTTGTGGATTTCAATATCAATGGGGCATTCCATTTGGAAAGTTGTGTACAACCATGAATTGAGTAATCAAATCCCCAAAGGATGGGTGTAAATGCAACAGCTCAAGTATATAATTTCCTATCAGAATATCTGAGTTTTCTTATAAATAAATATAAACTTAAATCAAATCAAAATAAGCATTGAAGTTTGGTTGAGTGGGCAAGTAGTCTAAGACACTGTGCACTTGGTCCACTTAGGAAAAATGCTCTAGTTTGTGGGTTCAAACTCCTGTGGCAATGTTGCTACAATTACTTGTCCAAAATATTCTTCTACATTTCTTCTGTAATTGTCCACAATCCTGGACTGATGCAGACACCTTTCAACCTTTCAAGTTCAGTATGGGCAGGTCCACCTCTCAAGTCAGCGGTGGCGGGAAGATTTTCAAATTGGGGGGGGGGATTTTTACTTTTTTTATTTATATTTGAGAAATTTTCAATACTTTACTATTGTTCTCCCCCCCCCCGCCCCGATTTATCTGCCTCCACTGCTCCTCCTCCCCGATTCTCTGCTCCCTGCTCGATCAAGGCATGTGTAATCCTCTCCTTTGGTTACTATTTTAAAGGTGAGATGAAAGAGAGCAGGGCTAGAATTTCGGGCGAGAATCCGAGAATCGATTCGCGCAAAGATTCTCGTAACTGATTTGCGCGAATCAATGGTGATTCTCGTAAACTTTAAGAACATTAACATAGTATAGAAATTAGTTTGATTTCCCCGCGAAATTTGTTTTGGAGAATCAAGAACTTATTCTCCGCACACACGACGAATCTAACCCCTACTAGGCATTAGCTGTCCTTGAAACAAGCCAGGAATGTGACCGTCCCGAAACCCAAACAGCTGCACGGCCCAGGATGTTAAAATATACATAAGGGTGGGTTTTGAATTATGCAAGTGGCCTTCAACTTTTGGATATGTGACCCCTTGACATATTATACTGAAGGTTCCCAAGCGGCAATCTATGACCCAAGTTCTGTAGTCAATTGTACTATTTATTACTTTCTCGATGCACCAATTTGAATGTTTTCATCAGCCCATTGTATAACTTGACCTCATATGAACATTGACTTTGACCGGGAACAATGCACATACATACATACAGTTTCTTATAAAGCGCAACATCCAGAAAAACAAATTTAGTGATCAAGGCGCTGTATGGCCAAAAAGGAAATAGTCTAACTAACACACAAAAGGCCAAAATACCAACAACTAGTCAGTCGATGGTGATTTCAAGAGTTCTTAAAAATGGTGACGAAGCTTCATTCTTATATGCTGAGGTAATGGATTCCATAACATGGGGCCGGCAACTGAAACAGCCTTTTCACCACACATTTTTAGACTTTGGGTAGCTTTCAAGACGAGTCAAGACGTGTGCCCACACACAAAATTAATATTATACGTACTTTCTTCACATACATGTTTCATGTCTTCTTCTGTTGGTGGCCCACCTCTCTCCTTGTTGCTGCAAAAATGATTAAAATATCAAAAGTGAAGATTCATAATGATTTTGTAATAGAATGAACTATTTTGTTATGGTATGACTTGAACTAAAGACCTCCATTCCATTATCAATCTCGAATTAATTTTGACAAAATCTAATTAATTTTGGATAAAAGCAAGAAAAATCTTGCATGTTTATGCTATGGTGCGTGGTGTGTGTGTTCATGCTTGTGATTTTTTGGGCTGTGTGTGTGTGTTGACGCATGCATGCATGAGTTCTGTCTCTGTACTTTTGGCGTGTCTATGTGTGCGTGTGTGGTTGCATGCGTGTGGATTGTCCACATTTCTATCTCATTCCGTTCATTGCATTGTGGCACAAACACAAGATTGGATTCTATTCAAGCAACCAATAGACACGCATCGTGCATGTACCAGTGTCTTTCTGATTTTGAGAGCCAGCCTTTACAGTAAGTTTGGTTGGTGGATGTGGTGCACATTTATCACAGCACTAACAACTAGTGGTTCTCGAACCATGTGGCCTTGCCGCCTCATAGCAATCAGAAAATGTTAACATTTGCACATTTACCACTTCAGAATGGGAGGATAACCGAATGCCCCTTATCCCCCACATACCTTGACCCGCCAATCTGTGTAGCATCTCATAGGGCTTGAGTCAGTGCTTATACTGACCAAATTTGGTGATCTTGCATATGATTTTTGGCAGAAACACAATTGATAAACTAAGTGCTCGTTATGCACATGACTAGATCCCCAGTCCCTGACTATTTTGATCATTACATTTGGGTGAGTGGTAAAACGTTGCTGGAGTTAACAATTTCAAATTACTTTTCAGTAGGGATCTTTCCTTTGACTCCATATAAGCTGCTTTTCAAGTAAGGTTTAAAAACTGTCTGGCTTCATCCTCAGATGGCACAGATGCCCAAGAAATCTTCTTCTAAGCACTATGAACGTCTACAATGCTCTCATCTTGCCCATAATATTTACGTGCATGTGGTTGGGCACCTCATCAAAGGAATCATTTGGATAGGTTAAGAAATGCAACAGAAATACACAGCTTTCTAATAATCATCACCAAAGGCGGATACTCGTCCACCTTACTTGGCCGCTTACTGATTTTTAATCTAGTCAGGCTTTAAGATGCTTTCAAAATCCAAGACTTATTCTATGTTTTAAGATTTCACATGATTTGACCCCTACTTCTGTGATTCAACATAGCATATTGCAGATACTAGGCTTTTCCCAATTGCAAGGACTTCCTTTCCTCTTTCTCCAATTCTATTTTTCATTTCACTTCCCGATCTTTGAATAAATCCCATCTGATTTCGTGCTGTCATAATCTTTATAACTTTAGAGGCATGCTGTAAATCACACTTTTTTAAAGTTTACTAAATTAATATTGTTAAAATATGGTAGTGTTTTTGTAATATTTTGTTCAGTTTGGAACCATTTTGATAGCGGTAATGTTTTGCTTTTCATCAGTTTAACATCGACTGATTTTTTTTTTCATGTTGCATACCTTTACCCTTGGCCTATTCTTTTGGTTTCCTATTAAGCAATCTTGCTCTTGTGCATGTACTTTTTGTTTCTCTTTGGATAATGATAGCCCTTGTGATCGGGTTTTTACAACCATTCTCTTATCCAGATTTACTTGCCTTTGCTTTGTCAATTTTGAATGTATTCTCTATTTTGATGTTTCTGTATTTGCAAGTATTCAAATAATATTATTATTATTAACGCCCCTTAGCTGCGAAACTATAGGGGGAAAACCTATTCCTATGTACTCAATTATACATTAGGGAGAAAAACCTTTCCCCTACCCCATGTATTGTTTGCACTTTTATTCTGTACAGGATATGAATAGTAATTTTATGACAATTAGTTCTAATCTACTGAATAACCTAATGAATATTCATTTATTTGAATAACTATAAGAGCTCATTATAACCTACTGAATAAGTCTAATTTTCCCTAATTTTCATTTTAGTGCTTGTATTATTGTTTATATTATTATGCTACGTACATGCAATAACACAAAAAAACACCTATTTTGCTCTGAACAACCTCAAGGGCAATACAAAATAAGCCTGAATTACTAAGTCAAATGCCCATTTTTCAAAGAGACAAAGCAGAGAAGATTTTTGAAGTTTATTGTAGACTTACCCGATACCAAGGGATCTTGTTTCATGCATTTTCATTGGCACAGGCCCCACACATCATGGTCTGAACATGCTTAGGCCTTGGGTGCATTCTGTTTTCAGGAGGTAACAAAAATAGTTAACTATTACCCACTGGGCACTACCACCTATGATACAGTATTCTATTGGCTCAATACAGGACACAACAGAGATAGCCCGCTGATTAACCAATCAAAATAGTGCTTTCATCTCTGTGTAAACCATGACAACATATATAATATATCTGATTGGCTCATACATGTACGCTCCCAAGTCCATTCAAAATACTGCTTAGATACTGATAGATTTAAACATGCTTTTAAATTTAGAGAATCAAGGTAGATTTTTGGGAACCGGTACTCTTTACGCGAATTGAACCCGGCGATACCATTATTGTTAAGTGAAGAACGAGGCCATCATACCTTATCCAGTCTTAAACAGCTTTACCATTTTAAGTCATCTTTAACCCCAATTTCGCCATGCTTTATTCTTAAATACAACAAAACAGGACTGCCACCACCCAGTGACAACATCGAACAACCCGTTGACGAATGAACTTACTTAGCATGCCGCGCGCACATAGCAAAACGCAGTAAGACAAAGCCGCTTCAACCTAAAACTAACATCAATACGCAGCGCGTACTACCTGGTTCAATTAAACGAAATTTAACCCGGGCATCGGCCAATTAAATTGCATACATTTCCACAGCTGTTTACGAATGCATTTAAAATCAAATGATTTTAAGTTAACATTTTTATGTTCAAGAAAAATAATTGATTTCAATTACTGATTTAATTGCAATTCAATCATACATTTACAATGTAAAGACTGATAACTCCATAACAAACGCCTCCAATGTAGTACATGTAGGAGGATCAGACATGATGTACCACATGGCCCACTTAACTGGATTCAAACTGGCTTTAATTGGGTTCAACAGTTTTGTTATGAATTAGACATTCTTTTAACTGGATATCAACTGGTTTCTCCCAAAGTTGAACTGTTTTCACAAACAATGTTGACTTGGACTTATACTGGATTTTTTGTTAAAACCCATGTTAAAATCATCTGCACCTGGTTAGTTTATACAGTAAAATTGAACAATTGTAACCTGGGATCAACTGTAATTTAGACCTGGGCTAAAACTTACTCTGAGTAATACTCTATCCAATGTGTCTGGGTAGTCCCCCTGTAGGCTTCAATTCAAGTGCTGGTCTATTTACAAATGAGCCTAAAAACAGAAACCATCAAACAAATGATCAATTTGGTTTTGTGGATACCTATGTCAATACAAATCTTTTTCCCATATTCACTGGTTTGGGTTGCCGTCTAATCAATTGATTTGACCTGAAATTTGACATCGCACTCATGAAGAGTAGTCGCAACTACATCTTGAATCACTACATACGATGTGCACATGCTATGGCGATCATTGTGAAACCCGTAGACAACAAAGCTTAATCTGATCCCATGTTCGGTGAAATGAAATTCCGTTTGCGACTCCAGCACAGGACAGATAGACAAATATTTTTTTGAAAACGTGTCTAAAGTTAGGACGGATAAATTCTCAAAGCAATAATGTCAAATTGGACATTTGGATTTGGT
>JAMKCH010048436.1:0-11250 GCA_023653785.1 Ophioderma brevispina
TGGATATAACATCATTTTGGTGCATATGCATGCTTGGAAACTGAGTTTGGAGAGGTGAGTCAATATAATTGTTAAATGGCGAACCAATTACACATAACCTTTTGTAACAACACATTCAGTGATATGATAATGACCAATGTTAAAATAAATGTCAAATGTGTAGTCACAGTTATTGGGACTAAGTACAACCCCTCAGAAACACAAGGACAGACATAGGATTGATAGAAAAGGTTTTGTTGGTTCATTTTACTTTTACTTTCATTTGACAGGAGTAGCAACTACTTGAATACAAAGACTGTAATTACTGGACAATGTATAAGTGCAAACTGTGTGTGCAATATTGCACGCCCAAAACATAAAAAAATGTATGAACCCCATCAATAGTATCTCCCAATACTGGCAATATTGATTAGGATCAGAAAGTACTCCTTGATATCTTCCTTTGTTCTCATGTCAACAATAACACAGAAACTTCCGAATCTGCATGAACAATTTCCAATATTTCTCTTGATTTTTTGGGGGGGGGGGGGGTCTTCAATTTTGTTTGGTAGGGACCTGCCTCCAGGACTCAAGTGGACCCGAACTTATACCACTCCTTCTTGCAACATAATGACCCATATTTATACCAAGTCAAGAAGTGGACCCAAACTTATACCTCTCCTTCTTGCAATATAATGACCCATATTTTGGGCCATATTTATACCAAATAGTTCATGTCTGCCAGAATTTCCTTTCGTAACAGCAGAAGAACCGCCAAATCAAATACCCCGGGCGAATACCCAGCGTGTCTTTTGCTTCGCGACTTGGTGTGCAATGTTGAAGGCCACGACGAAACTCACATGAAACCAGCGGCAGCTGGCAGACGTAAACAAACCGAAGATTAAGATAATTATGATGACTAAAAAAGTTTGCAAAAGCAATACGATGTCAAATTCTGAGTTAGAAAAAGAAACTGAATACATTCACAGGACGATATATCACCATCGCTGATGCGTACCCAAAATTATACCAACAACATCAAATCAACACCGATAATTATACCATTATTGTGGGAAACAAAGGGGTCATAATTATACCAGTGTGAAAAAAAAGGGGTCATAGTTATACCAGACGGCTGATTTTGCGACCCAATCCAGCGGCACGTCTCCATATAGGCGTTTGTACTAAGAACCCCCCCCCCCGGGTAATTGAGCATTGGAAAAAATGTTCTAAGGATGCTATTGGATTATGTGGTAGATCTATGTGATTCAGGTAAGTCAGGCTCATATTTATTGTATTAGGAAGACTGAGGCATTGTAAACAAAAGGCATCTGGTGTTACTGTCTCACTATTAGTACTACTAATGGGGAGATGTATGTGTGGTTTTCAATACACCTTCCTCTGTGTTATGCACTTGTCAATTTCAATCCCGGCCCTGGGCCGGGATATAGCGGGGTATATGCCGGACATAGCCGGGCATGCACAAAAAGTATTGCCCCGTAAGCCGGGATGTTGGCCGGGACTTGGCTCTGATGTACGGTAGCTTTTCCCCCGCCCTGCCGGGACAGTCACTGATGATAGATAGGACTTTAAGCCTTGAGGTACAAAAATATTTCCCGGCTCTGCCGGAACATAAACGGGGACTTTAACGCATGTGTCACACCATATCTACCATGCTATCCGTGAGCAGATTCGCCCGTCAAATCTGTAGTATCTCACCATTGTTCTAGCTACCATTGCAGTCCGATCTCTTCCATGTCGTGAAAGGCAATCTATACCAGTAGCCACACGTACGGTCGTCCACGGTCAGATATCAACTAATCAACGAGGATCGATATTTTCACCGTACAATCACCATAAAAACATCAAAAATCAACCTGAAAATTTTAAACAAATTAATACACCTGAATCACAAGAATTACTAGAATTTGTCCCTGAGTCATTTAATTCAAAAAATCACCGTAGGTATGAAGCCTATTTGATATTTCTTGCTAATGCCAGGAATCTTGTCATTTCATTGTTCAATAAAACGGGGGCATTTTAATATGACCAATTAAATATGAATCGCTATGGAAACAAATAAATGCTCATGAATACATTCGTTAGCTCACAATACTTCTCGAACTGCCGCATGTTCCAGATAAATCAAAATTAAAGGTAATCGCGATTTCCGAACTTGTTTTTGGCAGTTTTATTCCCATTCAATTTCACATTTTTATCGGGATCATTGAAGTTTTTTGAACCGCCACGCCGTTCAGCCAAGAGTAGCATCCTATCAGGGTCCTGCGTAATGTCAGCTCCATTTACCGCAAGTCGCGCCGAGCTGAGGTCCTCCTTCCTGGGGTCTAAGATTTAGAGAACAGGGGGAAATTGAAGATTCTCCAATACATCCAAAAAATATAACAATCTATTTTAATTGGCACTAAATTTCCTTTTTTTATTTTGTTATATTAACTTGAAAATTTAATATTGATAGTGTAATTTGGTTGGCTTGGGCATAAGGATCTTGGATGGTTCACTTTTTTGTCAAGCAAACACAAGGTTTCAAATCAAATCTTTACTAACGTGTCATTAATTTGAAAATTTACCCAAACTACTGTTTTTTCTCATAATTGGTACCAGTATATTCAACTTTTTAATGAAAATAATAAAATTTCCCTTTTTTCCAGGCCCTAGAATATACCTTGTCCAGATTATATCATATATCATATAACAACCCTTTCAAACATGGCAGATATAGGAAAAGGGCCCTGTCCGCAGTTTAAGGTGGGGCCCTTTAGCGTCGCTTTCGCAGCGCAATGTTGCACTTTTAGTGCGGCTAGAGGGTGTCTGAGGGGGGCCCTGAGAGTATTATTTTAGAGGGGCCCTGCAAATCAACTAAACGAGGTTATGTTTCTCAAACATACCTTCCGATGTGGTGAAATTTCGGCTCGGTTCTGACACTCTGGCGATCCAAAATGTAGTATGATTTTATATAGCTAGACCCGTTGTCACATAGCCGGGACCGAGCCTGGATTGTACAGAGTTTTAATGCAGTCCCCGCCCCCATTGGCCGAGAATATACGGGGATTGTCACACCGAAGCGGCTAGTATGGGCCGCGGACATAGTGGGGTATGTGACAAAAAATGTAAGCCCGGCTACCCGGGATTTCGTGCTACAAAGGCGGGGGTGTAACAAACAGCAAAATGTACATGCCGGCTAAGTCCCACGCTAGTCACACCCCAGGACCCCCAGGGCCGGGATTGAAATTGCCAAGTGCATTATATGTATAGGTCGAGTACTAATTCTGGGGCCATGGTGTACGCGGGGGGGGTGTGTTACTTGGTGCGTGAACTGCGTCTACATGCATCCCAGTGGTGCGCCGTTTTGGCGGGGAACAGCGGGCGTAACTAGTAACTTGCCAAGAAATTATTACTCCAACTATCATGACTTATATAGACTATTATAAGTGGGTCCGGTAATAGGTAATCCCACTCAACCACGGATTCGATCTGTGTAGGGCCTGGCAACAACTCATGCACTGTTTTAGTGGCAGATGAGTCGGGACGTTCCGCCTACCTTCCTTGTTCATTGTCGACCATTCGACTTCTCTCGTGAATTATCTCAACGAATCATAAAACGGAAAGCGCTTTCTTTCATAGGTTCCCCTTTACTAGCTGCCATTTTGCAGGCTAAAATATGCAAACTCAACTATGAATTGCTGACATGCTATGCCCAATCAACATCGCTGTCCTGTTACTGTGTGAATGTCAAAACAACCATAACAAGGAGGTGTAAATATACCGGAGACAAAAGGCTTAAGTATGTGTTTATGTACGCGGGTGAAAAACTGAACAATATCAATATAAACATTCACAGAATAAGCCACCTCAAAGTCAAAAACAGATAAAATATTTTAAAATATTTTGAACTAAAATGGTATATTTGTCTCGAAAGAAATGCAACTTATCAAAAATTGTCAAATTCTGTTATTTCTACCAAAGAGCAGTATTCAGTCCATCTACCGTCCGGTGTAACAATGCTCCTTTAAATGGTTGCGATGGTTCATACTTCATCGGCAATCCATGATCGGCCAAAGCTAGCCTGAGCGCCTCGCACACTCGCAGAGATACACGTAGAGTGATCCCGCCCGGCCCGCATGAGTGGAAAAGGCTAGCATTGGCCGTTGTCCGGGGTGAAATAAGTTCAAAGTATTTTTATGACATTCACCAAACATGTAGGTAGAGTCAAATGATTATACAATACATAAAAAGAACAGACCAAAATGTTTAAACATAAATAAGACATATAAAATTACAATTACAAGACAAGTATTAGAGCGCATATCAAAAGCAGATTTAACAAAATTAAGAACTGGCAAGAGATTATCATATTCATTGACAATCATTATGAGAATGAAAACGTCATTATCTGACAAATTATGGTGCCAAAAGGTCTCATCAATTCCGAAAGCAGTTATTGCGCAAGTCATTATACGAGAGTACACTTCATTATAAAGGTGAAATTCATCCTCAACTTCGTTCAGATTACAATAATGGCATTTTCTATTTTCTGTTAAGTGAGAGATGGCGACCTTTCTCATCATTAATGAATGAGAACTATCTTAATCTACAAAGTGAGATCTGGATGAGCGATCAGACATAATTAAGTAATTCTCCAGTCAAATGATTATTGAAAAGACAGTAAGTTCTCAAGTAGATTGGAAATTTGGTCTTTGGTTAATCAGAGATTACTATAAAGGCACGTTGGAGAGGAGATAGTAGAGATCGGTTGAATGTGTACAGTGATGACTATTGGGTTTAACACAAATGTCAGACTGTTAATTAGAATCGAAAAGTTTGGTGCTACATGAAGACCAAGAGGAAACAGTAGAATCAATTAGTTTCTGTTGTCATTAGTGCATGGTTACGAGAGAGTTAAACCTTTGTGACACTTATCATTAAGTTTCTACCAATATTAACTGCCACTAAGCATAACAATTAATAAAGGATAACTTCTGAGTTCTCCTCTTACAGCATTATTTGTTGATTTCTATGTACACCTAGGATAGTTTTACAGAGTTTATATGTAAAGATTCACCAGGTAATTTTATCACATATGGTAAGTAAAAATTGGAATCATTAAGTTTTGTTAAGAAAGAAGGCGGCCCTACTTCACAGCTCATAGTTGAGAATTGGGTGGATTAATGATACAAAACTAAATTAAAACCTACATTTACTAGAATCCTGAACAAGTTGTCTATTGATTTTAAAAATAAGCTTTTAGTGCTTTATCTTTAAGCCTTTGCATAGCGTTAGAAAAGATCCAGAAGGAACAAAGAGAACCTAAATAACAAGATTCATCTGGTTACTTTTATTCATAATTATCATAAAGGAATCGATATTTATTTATGATATGGCCATTTTGTAAAAAGTCAGTACATTTGATTTTATCAATATGACAAGAATTTCCATTTCATACAATAGTTGTGCAGTTATCAAGTGCACATTGAAGACCGGAAGCGCTCTCAGAAAGGATAATTAAATCGTCCGCATACATCAGACCGCTGAGTGGATGGCCATTCAAATTATAACTGGATTCACAACTGGAAGTCCAAATATTTCAGGGAGATCGTTAAGAAAGATGTTGAAAAGTATTGGGACTGAGGATGCAACCTGTTTGACGGGGCCTACTGGAAGTGTCAAAAGTCAGTTAACTTATCATTATATGATAAGACAAATGCAATGAAGGATACATACATGGAATTATCTTAAGAAAGCCCACCAATACCAATCGGAGTCAATTTATAAACAGGGGTTACGCAAAACAGTATCAAATGCCTTTGAAAAAATTCAATAAAACATTGGTGATACAAATATGATTTCCTTGCACGATTATGTACGTATACAATGAGTGTTTTAAGACCAAGAATGTGGTCACTGGTACGTGCGCCATTTTAAAGCCCAATTTGATGGCTGGAATAGAGGCGTTTTCATTGGTGAAGGACTTAAGCGGTTATTAAAACTAAAAACAAAAAATTTACATAGATTGCTTGACACGGGCAAACCTCTATAGTTTTACGGAAGATTTTTATCACCTTTTTTATGAAGAACGGTTAGAGTAATGAGCTCCATGCAGATGGAAACAAGCCCTGTTTGAAAATCAAATAAATGAGCTGATAGAGCGGGGCAAGTGCAGAACTTCCTTTTTCAACATTTCGTTCCTGATACATCAATCCCCGGTTGGCTTTCCCTTTTTTCAGGTGAAGCGCAGCCTTGATAAACCTCAGATAAGTGTTTGT
Source organism: Ophioderma brevispina (assembly GCA_023653785.1). Taxonomy (NCBI): domain Eukaryota; kingdom Metazoa; phylum Echinodermata; class Ophiuroidea; order Amphilepidida; family Ophiodermatidae; genus Ophioderma; species Ophioderma brevispina. The sequence goes on from JAMKCH010048436.1 coordinate 6,261, forward strand.
TTAATCAAGACAATTTACATCATTGTTGGAGTTCATTGAAAATGTTGATAAAAATTTTCAAATTCTTAATCTCTATGGAAATCTTTGTCATAAGTGTAATGAAGCTCCAACCAGTTTGCTGAAATCGGAGATTGGCAAGATGACTTTTTGGATCACAGAAATCTTATAATATTTTCCAAAAGTCTGCGGATCATTACTTTCCACTTCATCTAGCATCCTAAAACAAGTTCGGCTCTAAAATGAGATGTTTCTTCGGAATTCGGTAACCTCTTAGATTTTTTCGGTATTTGTGATAGTTGTGGATTAAAAAACATATTATTTGCTTGACGATGTAATATTACGAGCTGCGATTTGAGATTATTGACATAGTTTTACATCTGTGATCATACCACTTTTGTGGTGTCGTTTACGAGTAGATTTGTGAACGCCCATTCTTCTTAATACCAGCTCTATTATTAATTACTCCTAAAAAGGTATAGAATTTCTATATATTCATCAACAGTATTTATATTCGCATTTTGTGAAGAAATAACCGATTTGGAAAAGGAATCAATTTCTGAAAGAATCTTTCTGTGGTTGATCTATAACCCTTTTCCACATTCACGAGATTTGCGTGACCAGCAATATTGATCAGGTAGTTCATGCAATACATTAATCGTTAGAACACATATTATCATCGTAGCATACCAACTGTTTTGATTGCCAACATGAAACATACAGTTGAATTGAAGACGGCATAATTATGGAACTTTGAAATATCAATAATCATTATATAAATCTATGACAACGAGTATAGTCAATTACCACTAGGTTTGCCCCAATGGTTATAGCAGTGTAATTACCACATAAGTCACCTAAATTTGCGGCCATTTATTATTCGAAGACCACTGCTTTTACACATTTCCAAAAGAGCTTTCCATGTAATCAATGCTTTAGTGTCAACGTATTCCTAGGAAAACATATCATCAAGAAACCCCCCCCCCCCCCCCCCCCCCCCCCCCCCCCCCCCCTCCCCCCCCCCCCCCCCCCCCCACGTAATTGAATGAACACTTAATTAGTTACAGGTATCATTCATTACAAAATCAGGTTCTGTGGAAGTTCGGACATTAAAACACCCATCAGAAGACATTTACCTTGTGTGGGAGAACCTATGAAATATATTTTCAATAGGTGAACATGTCAAACCCTTCCTGAAGCTGAACTTGAACGAGGGTGCATATACGTTACAAATGTAGGATATCTTGTGTGTATCAAAGAAATGTTTACAAGTTTAAACCACATAAATTCAGAGTGTGTATTGTTTGAAGAATTAACCCTTTAAACTAATGCAAGACGAATACCAACAGCTAACCCACCAAAGGGCATGGGGGGCTTTCGATGAACGAGGTCTATGGTTTTGTTCGATATAATACAATCGAGATCAATTTTGTCTGATATTTCACAGTGAGTTTCGGTTAGAAAAAAATACCGAACTACGTAGTACATATGAACTGTTCAAAAGTTATTTAGAGGTGCGACATTGTCAATTGCTAGGAAAAGGCCGTCATGTCCATGCACAATAGTAATAGATGATTTTGAGAAACACGGCATGATGAACAATTACTTATTATCATGGTTATCTTGAACTTTAGCTATCTTCTGACGCTATCTGACTGGTGTTCAATACTTTCTATCGGACATCTCAGATTACTACATAGCAATTTTGTACCTTCGTTAGATAGGTGGTACCCATCATTCTTCGATAACAGATGACGAAGAGGAACACCATTCTATGAAGTTACCATGGCTCACAGAAGGAGATATTACCCTGATTATCTGGAGTTTACAAACCCTTTCAAAAGGGCAGAACTATTTCAGTCATTGTGTTCAAGATGTTGATGATCAACTATACTTACACAAGTGAGAGTTACAAACTTGTCTGAGGGTATTTGTGCTATATTAGTCTACTACTGATTGAAGGTACTCGGCTATCGCGTTTGCACTTTGTCGCTTTTCACATCATTTGTAATCTCAGTTATAATGACACAACTCGGAGCATGTCAAGCGTTCAAGTTGCTGTGCCGCTTCAACAATTGTGTAAGCTTGTAACATTGTTACATGAGCCTGGGGAACCAGCCGACTGGCCCTTATGCGACAGGTGGGAGTTCCCGATTACCACCACATTTTTTATCATATGGCATGACCGGCACGCCTTGCGTTACGGGCTCGGAGTGTTCTGCAAAGTGATGATCGTGGTTCAGAGTGATGATCGGCTCGTTGCTTTGGCAGTTCTGATGATGTCTCCATGTGGGGCGCGATCACTATTGAGGTGCGGAGTTGCGCGAGCAAACTGAGCGCATAACTACGCGACGGCTGCGTTACACATCATTCGGGGTGCAGGCGGATCATTCTGAAATGGGGTTTCAGAAGATGTTGGCAGAAGCACTGCGTGAAGGTGATTTTCCGTCCAACTGGAATAAGGTCTTCAGCGGAGATGACAGTAGGGGTGCGTCTCGCCTCATAAGCATCCTCTTTGGCCTTGATTTAGTTCGGCGTTGGTAGCTGATAGATCCTTCGAGAAGACCCGAAATTTGTTCTCTCTCAACGAGAATGCTCCTGGATGTTTGGGCATTGCGACATGTGTAAGTTCCCGTTTCAGACAGCTTTATCTGCTAGGCCAATGTATTTTGTTTTTTTTTTTTTCTCTGATGACGCCGACTTAACAAGTAGTTCCATGTCCTCACGTAGTTTGTGCAGTTTTCGTTGGCATCTTGTGAGATGGCATTTAGCACTTGTACTTGTTAGCTTGGTATTTTCTTTTTTCAGGGCGTCATTTTCTCTGGATAGTCGGGCAGATTCACCTTTAGCTGTCTCAAAGTCCTTGTGCAGAAAGTATCTTGGAGATCGTATTTTTTTGTTCGCTTTTATGGTCCCGCATTAGTCTGTCTACTAACGATGACTCTAAGTCACGTATTGCTTGGATGCAGGTAGCATGACTGATGACGGAATGATCTGGTTGAGATTCAGCTTGTGAGGGTTGTGTAGTTGGCGCCCGCTTGATCCGATAGGCTTAATACCAGGTTTCGTTTGGACAATTGCGAGCGCGTGCATCAGCACTGTCTGGGTTGCTGGCAAAGTGTTTATGAGGCAGTAGGCCTATAGCTTGGGAAGGTTGCAAGTTTGTGCCATTGAATTGATTGATATCGCCGGCTTCCGTTTGGACCTATTGCGAGGAATGCGTGATTGGCACTGTCTGGGTTTGCTGGCTGGTTGGAGACGTATTAGGTTGAGTTGGGACGTTCTGGGGTTTGCTGATTATGCTTGAGACGGTATCCGGTTGAGTTTGGATTCTTGTGAAAAGTCTGAGGTTTAACTGCGTTCAAGTGAGCGAGAATATCCTCGTCAATTGTAATGCACTAGCACAAGCGAACTTCCTGTTCGAATGACGAAACACAGATAGTGATAAACGGGTAGTTCGGTACACTCGAAGTGATACCAAGCATGAACAGTCCGCCACATCTTATCATGTAGTCGTGATCGGCGGCAGGAACAGGACACACAGGAAACTTATTCATCTGCCGTTGAAATCTCCAGAGGAGTTGCAATAACTTGTTCAGTTGGTCTAAAATTGTCTTTCATTTCTTCATATCCAATGAATCAACATTATAGTCTTTGTATGATATGAATTCATTGTTCATTGAGTATCACCTCAATTGTGTCTATATCAATATCATAACTTTCTAGGAAAGCAGAGGCACCTTGAAGTGATGAAAATCCCTTATGACAAGCACCAGGAAATTTATTGGTACTAGCTTGTGCCTGAGACAATTGTAAAACATATTCCGGTCTTCTTCACAGTGCAACAGATAGAATTTTATGGAATTTTTCTTTTTTGAAGCATGAATTTATAAAGTCTTAAACTATAACAGAGGAACACTTATTTGCGCTCCTACTTGTAGATGGCGATAGCGCATCATGGACGCGTAGTGTGTTCCAACGATGTTTTGAATTCCCGTCTTTTGGTGAGAGTTTTTCACTGGTAGAAAATGCATGAAAAACAAGTTGGAGAACAAACTCATGTTCAGACTAGCCTTCTTCGGGTCTATAACCTAGGATGAAGGTTAGGTAATTTTTTATTGTCCTTGGGGCATTACGAGGTTTTTGACACAATTTTTTACTTGCAGTATTCCGGGAGATAACAAGTTGCGACAGGTGATCGAGATCAATCATAAATCATAGTCTATGGTCCAAAACTGGTACCAAACAAACTCGGTCACTGTGAAGTCAGTCCCAGGCCATGCCTTGAAGTCAAAATTGTAGCAGGAGAGGACCGCGGCCGTCCAACAAGTTAGGATTCTTGGGATCCCAAACCGGGATCCAAAGGCAGGTACATAGCCGGGGCCTAGTACAGACCTTTACGTCGTTTTTGACATTGCTCGTCGGCAAGACAAAAATGAGGGTGATTCGTAAATGGAAATGCAAAAGATTGATGGATCGTATGACATGCCCGAAATTCAGTTTGACTCCGTTGTACTAGCCGGGGCCTGGCCAGACATCAAAATATTGAATTTTCTCATCATGCACCTTAGCCCGAGGTTGCTCTGGACTCTTTCCGATAAATAGGTACGGACGGACGTGCAAACGCTACGGGACGAGCTACATCTTAATAGCACGATTCCTCTTGGCTTATCACAGTGGTGGCGACTTTTGTTTGGTCCTTTATCATTGTCACTTGGATTTTATCATTTTTATTTTTATATAGCGCCTATAGATGAGGTGACATTTGTTTATGTTGTGGCGCCCCTGTTGGTGTAAGGAGCAGAAAAGGGCAGGCAGAAGCCCCTATACTTTGCAAAGGGCATTTCGTTTTTTCTGCTCTAACTTTGGTTTTCAACTTTAACTAATATCAAACATTCATATTAGCATGGATGCTAATGTACCAGTTACATATTGACCGATTTAGATCAAGAAAGGTCTGCAAGTAATTTATGAACCAGATTTATGTTGATCT